>BLKR01003571.1:0-140052 GCA_011170035.1 Teleogryllus occipitalis | reverse complement strand
GGGGGGGGGGGGGGGGGGGGGGGGGGGGGGGGGGGGGGGGGGGGGGGGGGGGGGGGGGGGGGGGGGGGGCGGCGCTGGGGCTTGGCTCAGCGAGGTCGCCGCATCCCAGGGCATTAATGCGCAGCCGCGCGCCGTCCCCCTGCCTCCCCGCGCCCGCACGGCGATTCAGCGTGATCGGGCCTTAGATTGGAGCGGGCGGGCTCGGCCGCGCTGCCCTGTCCTGTCCTGCACAACCTCAGCCCCTACCCTTCTTGCATCGCCTCGGACCGGCGACCTCCCTTTGTCAGCTCCTGCGTCACCCCTTGCCTCCGCATCTCCGACATTGTTACCCCACGCCCATCCTGTGCCTCCTTTTTTCTTTGGTTCTGTGCTCCTCTCATCCCTCGTCTTCCCTCCTCCGCCACTTATTTCAAGTCGTTTTGGATATCCTCACAACTTTCTACTTCACTTCAAATGAGACGCCCATCGTGCCCAATCCTATTTGACCTCCCTCCTCCCTTTCGATCCTCACCCTGCTCGCCTGGCCCCGCACTAAACGTCCCGCTCCTTAGTACTTCCCCTGTCTCACTCGCTGTCGCATTCGCCCCGTCCCCACCCCTGTTCTCTTTCCTATTTCCCCATCCTTCCCGTCCCCGCTGCCTCACTCCCTCTCCCTTCCCGTCCTTGCCCGCCGCACCCCGCCCTCCTCCCAGCCCCTCCTCTACCCGTCGTCTCCTTCCTGAGCTGCTGCGTCACACTCTTCCCTTCCCCTTCGATCGGCCTGCTGCAGCTGGTCTCCCCACGCCCCGCTTCGCCCCGCCCCGCTTCACCCCGCCGCGCTTCGCACCGCCCCGCTTCGCACCGCCCCGCGTCGCCCCGCCCCGCTTTGCCCCGCCCCGCCCCGCACCGCCCCGCTTCGCCCCATCCCGCCCCGTCTCGTCCCGCCCCGTCCCGCCCGAATGCGCCTGTCTTATTCGCTTGCTAACCCGACAATGGACGTTCCAAGGGCTCACTGCGGGTCGCTTTTGACTTCTCCTCAGTTCGATTTGCTTCAGCAAACCACTCTTAGACGGCACGCTGTGTGCTGAAATGTAGTCAAAAGTACGACTCAATTTTGAACCGCGATGCATTTTTCTGTCACCATCATCATAATCAACATTTAAAAATATGAACTTAGCACCGTGAATCATTGAGTCAATTGTTTAATATAACTTGCCTGACGTTTATGTTTTAGAACTATAGTGACCTAAAACTGTAAATTACAATTACATTTAATACGAACTTTTCTGTAAGTACAACGTTACATATCTGAATACAATAATACTTTTATCCATTAAATAAAATAGCTAGTCGTCTATGCCGCTCAAAGGAATTCGATCCTCCTTGGGATAGAGAGATTTTTATAAGAAGGGACCGTTTTGACAGTTACTGCTGAACACGCAAGTGTGGTTTATGTCCACGCACACAATTCGCCAATGCGGTCCTATAGTTGGGATTACATTCGCTTCCCTACCTGTCAAACTGAACCCTTCTTAGAGTAACTCCTTTGTACAGAGCTTTCTTAGTAGAAAGCTTTCACAGCAAGAGGAGGTGCGGGGGAGGGGCAGAGGAATGTAACGTTGTTACCCCTCCTCTCCGCTCTGCCCCTTCCCCTGCCTCCAAACCTCGCCCCGCCCAAGTGCAACCTGCAGGCGACCGCGCTTCGTCAGCTAATTGCAGCGGGCGCGAGCTTGAGGAGGGGAGGGGAGGGGAGGGGCGGGGCGGGGCGCCACGCCTCGCGGGCCATTTGGCCATTGGCGTCGGCCAACAGCATCGCGCAACTCGGTCGCACAACTCGCGTTCGCAAGCGCTCTGCGATCTTCCTGCCGCTGCGCTGTGCGGAACCGGTTGCCAACCGCACCCCATTTGGGAGGACGGTCCTCCATTGACGTCAATAATTGTCCTCTCATCCGCCTTTGTATTTTAAATGCCCAACTTTTAGTAAATTTTTGTAAATTTTTTTCTCATTTATTTTACCATATGACTAACATCTGCTACGTTTTATCGCTTATTATTTAATTTAGAATAGAATACATAAATATCCTTTTCCTGAAAGCTGACACACGCACAAGACACACGCATGCAAAATAGGGTATCTGTCTAGCGACTAAAATAAAGACGCTCAGACCATCTTCATCGCCTTTTTGTAAACGAATCTATTCACTTGAATCGCAAATGGAGAGAAGAAAGAAATAGAGCTGATGTTAGTCTAAATTAAATATGGAAAAAAGAAATGTGTTGATGCGTTTTTTATTTTATTTTTTCATTTTTTACATTTTTATTTTTTATTTTTTATTCTATTTTTTTATTTTTTATTCTATTTTTTTATTTTTTATTCTATTTTTTATTTTTTATTCTATTTTTTATTTTTTATTCTATTTTTTATTTTTTATTCTATTTTTTATTTATTTATTTATTTATTTATTTATTTATTTATTTATTTATTTATTTATTTATTTATTTATTTATTTATTTATTTATTTATTTATTTTGCTTATCCAGTGTCCTTCCTGTTACATGAACGTTGATGGCATCCCCCGTGCGGCCCCACGTGGTGCCCGCCCTCCGACCTTTCCCGAACCAGGTCGCGCTGCTGTATCGATGATTATTACCCGCCGCGCAGTTTCCGAGTTGCGGTATTTCATTTGCAGCGCGTATGGAATGCCTTATGCGAATCTCGTTCCAATCCGTTTCCGTTTATAGTTTTATTTATTGGAGTCCTATGCCAAGGGCAAAAATATAATGTTCAAATCTGGATTAAAGTATTGATCGGTTCCATTGTGATGACAAACTGGTATACAACAGAAAATAATTTAGATATTTGGAAACAAACGGTTCCTGGAAAGTAGAACAATTGTTTATTTCTCTATCCGCATTACGGTAAAGAAAAGTGATATCCATTAAATATTTTACTGATCTAAGTTTTCAATCAAATAGATAAAGTTGAAACTTATCATGACTGTGCAACGCTTGCAAATTATAAAGACATGTCGCCCTTCATTTCATTGTATTCAATGTTTTTATGGTAACAAACGACTAAGTTTCAATGAGTTTTCTGAGTAGTAAACCTAGTTATCAGCCAAACGAGCAGTCTCACATAACCCAGAAAATAACGGCAAATATATGTAATAACAATAATCAAATGTTTATCTTAAAAGCGTTTTTAAAGTTTTATATTTATGAGATACTTTTTAAGTTACATATCCAAAATCAATTCGATTTTTTTCAATGGCAGATATCGTAAGTTACTAATATGAGATGTTTGAAAATTTCTATAATTTCTTTTTACCTAATTTGCTGACGAGGTGTTTGTGTATCACCTTCATTATCAACACAACACAGTGCTGTCACCGAAATTATGTCTTCAAAATTTACTAAATCCTAAATTTCATATTTTTTGACTTTTACAAAAAATAAAATAAAATTACATGACAGGTCCAGATCCATGATCGGTCCCCGCCGAAAATAAAACACAATCACTGTCCTAAACTTACTCACGTCTTCAGTCTTGCAAATTAATCTAGGTACATTAAAATTGTACCAACCCCTGAGTAAGAAATACATAGGATTAGTATAGCGTGAATGGCATGATGCTAATTACCAGGAGAAAAGCAACCTAATCAAATCAATTATACAAGAATGCATATTCTTTGTTGATATTTAACTAATATTCGTCTCATAAACACTCCTTATCAAAAAATAAATAAAACCTTAAAATTAAAATTAAAAATAAATAAAACAAAAGAACCTTTTCAGTTAACACATTGTACTCAACCAGATTTAAAATAAAACTTCTTTGTGCTACTAAATCAAATTAATATCCCGTAATGTTTTGCTTGAAAACTCCCTTCGTTGGAGTCCTTGTTACATTTTCATAAACCAATGTCATCTTTTTCGACAAACTATTTGCATTGCACAGCAATTTTAAAGAAACGAACCATTCTCAAATCCCCAATTATTGTATTTCACATTAAAACTCACAAAATGAAATTAATATTTACTTTAAAAATTTCCTTAAAAATTGTAACAAGATTCTGATAATTAAAATGTACGAATTTTATTTACTTGTTGAGATTTGTTTCCAATTTTGGAATATTATTATAAATAGTTTATTACAAATTCTAATCATCAAACGTTAATTCCATTCTGTTTTAATTGAATCTCTTTAATAAAGAAGTATTTTCTAACAAAATTTCCAATAATTGATCCCTCCTCGAAATATTCCCATCCCCTCCTCTCGCAACTCCGCCTCGCATTCCGTCTCGTACAGCTCTCGCATCTTCTTTTGTTTTGACAAACAAGTTCAACATAATTATATCAGTTCTCAAGCATATATTCAAACATTTTGTACACGAAACGTTTACCCATTGTTTCTGTCCTCAAACAACCTTACTAGGTATTTTATCAACAGTCACGAGTTATTTCAGTTTCAACTTTTTTTATTTTGCTATTTTAAATGGGTGCGCATCAGCGTCGCAGTTTCCACGTGCTAACAATCGCTTTCACAAACATCGATAAAAACAGGGTACATTCCTTTCACACAAAGTCCAATGGCATTTGGAATATGACAAAATTTCCTGTTACAAAATTTGACCAAATGCAATCAATATCACCTGTATTACAGACCTTGGCGCACTCCTGCGACGTCACACATAACAGAACGAGATACCCAATAGCAGGCTATCTGCCTGTGGAAGTTACGCTTTTTTCAGAGCTCATAATTAGCAAAAGGAGACTCTGTACAAACACACTTTATACAGACCACTTCACTCAGACACACTTTATACAGATCTATGACCATTGAATTACATTATTAATCATTTTCCTTAACGTAGATTCTGATGGTACCATTTCCTTCGTATATTATTCTAAGAAATGTTGCAACGTTTGGTTTTCCAATTTTCAAAACAATTCCAGCGTCTATGAATGCCTTGCGCAGCTCAAGAGAAAATTGGTACTGTCTACTGGCTATTACATTCACCGCTGAAATTAAACTGTTTTTTTTTTCCATCCTTATCGTTTGTCATTTATGTTTTCTTGTTATCACATGCTGAGAAATGAAGTACGTCTTTTCACTATTGAGAGCATTCTCGTACAAATTGCAAAAGAAAATAGCGACATCGGTGGAAAATATGTCTTCGCCAAATTCACGCACACAGCTATGCAACTTTCTACATAACGACACCCTCTATTTCGGCATTATTACTACTATATTTTTTACACATAATTCCATTTCTACGAAGTAATAGAGTGAACTGAAATGTTCTTTTTTGAATCTTCAAATGGCACCAGTGAAAACACTGATATTGTTTTCGTTCTTCGAACTCGTGTAATCGCCATTGAGCCGGGCCGGGTCGCATATCGAGTATGGCCTCCAGAGTGCTCTGCTCTCGGAAAGGGTCGAAGGCTATACTCAAGTGTAGGATGGGATCCCTCGTGGCAAAAAGAAAACCTATCGGTATCAGTGGAAAAAATCAAAGGTTCCGAACGGGTATCGTCTCGCTCTCTCTGGCCCTAGCGCCCGAGTTCAACTCTTCGTTTTAGATACCGTACCTCCGCTTGCAAAGAAAGACAAAACACAATCATGGCTACGCGTTGTCCAGGTTTGCAGACCTATTTCCAACTCGATTAAAATCGCTGCCAAGAAAAAGGGGAAAAAATTGACGAAACAGGCAGACAAAGGCAAAATAAGGCAACACTTTAAAATACGCATGAGAAGCTATAACAGGCAAAAAAGGCTACATAAAAATCTAAAACGATTTTATAAGCACATTTAAGTGATTCCTATCATTAAAATTGTTAAATTATAACTATAACAAAAACTCATTTTGCCGAACTATCAGGCTTTATTTATTTCTTAAGGCTAAATAATGTATGTATGTATGTATGTATTTGGCGTTATTAGGTAGTCCGACTTCTCCGGCCAGCTACCGGTGTCCCCCATGCCTGAGCCTAGTTAAATTCCCAGGCTTGGGGGCAAGAGCGACATGAGGCAAACATGACGTATTGTCTCCACCGGAACTGGCAAGATCCGCCTGCTTGAGCTTTTCTTCGTCACACAGCTACAGAAACTGGGACGATTTTAAAGGAAAGCTACAACTCTATTTTTGCCTAGACCGGGATACGAACCAGGGATCACAATACGGTAAGCTAGTACGCTGCGCATGAGCGATTCATAGGCTTAAGATTAACAAATAAAGATATTATAATATTATTACCAGGACTAAAGTATCTCTTTCAAAATGTTGCCTCCCTCCTGCGCTCACGCCCTGTGGTGTGTGTACAAGAGCCGAAAGAAGACGCTTGACCCGGCGCACCTGCGTGGCCGTGGGGCCAAGTCGGCGCAGGCGCGCTCTCCCGGCGCACGCCCTAATTAAAGCTCGAGTGGGAGAGCGAGCGGCGCGGCGTGGGCGCCGCGGGCGCTGACGTAACATCTCCCGTCGTCGCTCGCCCGCCCGCCTCGCCCTACCCGCCCTACCCTCCCGCCTCACCCTACCCGTCCGCTCGCTCGCCCGCCCGCTCGCCCGCCCGCTCGCCCGCCCGCCCGCTCGCCCGCTCGCCCGCCCGCCCGCCGCCCAGCTCGCCCGCCCGCTCGCCCGCCCGCTCTCGCCCGCTCGCCGCCCGCTCGCCCGCCCGCTCGCCCGCCCGCTCGCCCCCGCCCGCTCGCCCGCCCGCTCGCCCGCCCGCTCGCGCCGCCCGCTCAGCGCCCGCCCACCCCGCGCTCGCCCGCCCGCTCGCCCGCCCGCGCCCGCTCGCCCGCCCCGCTCGCCCGCCCGCTCAGCCCGCCCGCTCGCCGCCCGCTCGCCCGCCCGCTCGCCCGCCCGCCCGCTCGCCCGCTCGCCCGCCCGCTCGCCCGCCCGCTCGCCCGCTCGCCCGCCCGCTCGCCCGCCCGCTCGCCCGCCCGCTCGCCCGCCCGCTCGCCCCGCCCGCCCGCCCCGCCCGCCCGCTCCGCTCGCCCGCCCGCTCGCCGCCCGCCCGCTCGCCCGCTCTCCCACTCGCCCGCCCTCCCACCCGCTTAGCCGCTCGATGCAAATGTGATACCGGGTGCAGTTCCGCCAGCTGCCGCTGCCCGCTGCTTCTGCTCGCGGGGTGGCCTGGCCACTGGGAGGCTCCTAGGTCCACGCTGTCTGCATTCACCGACTTAACCGTATTTTAATTCCTCGCTTCGGATTGGAGAGAAGGTTATGAAATGAATGAAAAAACGGCGAATTTTCCGCAGAAAAACTCCTTATCCTATCTTCACCCCTTTCTTATAGACACATGTATGCACTACACTACCAGGCATGTTGGGAGACCATTCGGAAGCGGACATACGTACAGACTGACATACAGTTATATAGACTGACATACGGAGACTGATAAACGGAGACTGACATACAGACATACATGCTGACTTACTGACATACAAACAGGCAACTAGGCAGTAGGTAGGCAGGTGGCGTAGGACCGGCAGTAGGTAGGCAGACCACCAGGCTGACTAACATGGCATGCAGTAGACGCGAAGGCTGGGAGAGGGACGAGCTGGGACAATGCGAGCCTAGATGGCCGCTCCTTGTCGTTTTCTTCCCTCCCCATCCCGCCGCTGCCCCGAGGAGAGCGCGGAGGCAGCGCCAGAGAGAAGGCATCGCGCTGGGCCCCGCCACTCCCTGGAGCCGCGACGCACGACGCTAGGGCGGGGCTGGGCGGGACTGGGCGGGGCGGTCCCCGGGGAGATGCGCTCGCGAAGAAAGGCGAAGCCCCAGACAGCCCCCGAAGGGTGATTGGGGAGCACAAAAAGCATCTCTTTCAAAGCACTACAGAAAACTCACGAAATATGTCATGAAATGGACGTGCGTTTCGTTGTTTTTCCCGCCATTATAGTATACTGCAATGATGATGCTGATAATGATGATGGAGCATTGTGTATTTATGGAAAGAAAAATTACATATCTGACATTGCAAAAAAACTGGAGACGAGTTAGTGTTATTTGTTTTAAGAAGTTTGAAGATGATAGTTTTTTTAAATGTATGAAAATCCAGGGAGACATGCTTCTACAAAAGCTGTTTATTGTGCTTTACCAGCGTTACTATCCAAAAGCCACTATCTAATCATACAATATCAAAGCCAGGTCCACCACTCGCCAGTAAAGAAAGTACCAAGGTCGTAGCCGTATTCCGTATCACCAGAAGATTCTCATGCTTCCTAATGCCATCAACAATTTTCCAACGGGTAAAACTAGCACTCGGCATGGTCAGCGTAGTGTTCATAATAACTCTAATAATAAGTCTCTCTTTTCTGGTCGTCGATGCTGGCCTAGACTCGCTCTCGTGGCTAGATGTCCGGTGGAGCGGGTTGTGTCTCGCTGCTCCGTATACTTCAATATAGAGCGCGCGCCGTCTGGTACGGGCGCGCCAACTTCGAAGTCGGCTCTGCACACAGTTTTTACCTTTGAAGTTCTATCTACGAAAGTTCAATAATTATTGGAAAGGTGTGAAGTAACATCACGCCATCTATGTTATTCGCCGATTCAAATGCCTATTGCATAATAAAATGAAACGAATATTCGTTTTATTTATTTATTTATTTTACGTCAAAAAACAGTTAAAAACTGCGTATGACGTGCTATGGGGAAAAGTGAATTGTGTGCACGTTTTCAAAATTCTGTGATCCCTACACTAAGTCATATGCTACTTAAATTTTGAAAGGGAGAAAAAAAAACAAAATGAAGTTTATAAATGAAACTTTCTGTACTTCTTAAGTAGTCAATTAATGCAAACTACATTTGATTTTTAAGTTTGGCCAATACAAACCTAATTCAGGAACTAAACTTTATTCAACAAAATAGAATAGAAACGAGCTGTATGTGTCAATGAGTTGATATATTTCCTTTTACTTGTTATACTGAAAAAGGAGTCTATCACGAAAATGTCTTTATAAATTCTACTTTTCCTATTAAATCTTACCAAAAACGTTATCTGTTACCTGTATTCATCGTTTAACTTAATATTTATGTGAGTTATGGTAGGGACGTTAGAGCACAACGAAAGGTGCATATATTGCACATTCCTACTTGCACGCAAAAGGCGTTTTAACTGTTCTTGTCTACCTTAACTGGTCCAACAGCTCCTGAGGCGGCCAAGGCGTACCAGCGGCATCCCGGCCCTAGCGGTCGTGAGCTAGTGAGTACGTGTGGTTAGCACATAGATATTCCTACGCCGTTTTCTGGTCTTCTTAACCTGAGAAGTGAGCTTTCTCATCACCACATAGCAACAGATGCTTGGACATTGCAAGAAAATCGCATTATTTACAATCGCAATAATTTATTTCGACCAGAAATCAAACCTAGGATCGCGTCATGGAAAGCCAGCACGCTGACCTGTGAGCTATTTGTGGGAGTTAACTATTCTTGAATTTAAATAAATTAATAAATAACTAAAGATCGGAAGAAAGTTATGAAACATGTATCATTGTACCAATTTTATTTCTGTTTTTTTCTTATTTACGCATATAATTTACCAAGCAAAGTTCACCTGTTCAAAATGTTTTAACACAATTCTCCTCAAAGTTATTTATTTCCCATACAATCTAAACCACTCTACCGAACAAACTGAAATGATACCAAACACTGGTTAAGAATGCCTCTCAGGAGAAAGGGAACAACTGAGTGCTCTGGTATTTCGAGAGCACCGCAAATCTGCGCTCTAAGAGCAGGAAGCCAGAAAAGGAAAAACAGGAGTAGCGAGGGCAAAGAATCTCCTGCGACGAACCACCCCCTCGATCCTGAGCGGCTTTCCTGCTACTCCCCCCTCCCAACTCCTCCATCCCCCCTCTCCTGCCCCGATGGACAGCCAGTCCCCTGCTATTTCGGGCTACGACAATGCCCTCGAAGCTGCCCCTGCCAGCTCGAGGAACAATCGATGCGTCCCCAGAGCGATTGTACCGTCTTAAATTAATTCCTTTAATCTCTTACGTCCTATTTGTCTCGTACAAAAACATCCCCGCATCCCTTTTCTCTCACTCTATCTCACTCTTTGCTATTATTAGTCCACTAATTATTTTCAGAGAATATACGAGTGGTACAAATAACGAGGATAGGTTTAAATTCTGGGATAACAAAAGAGAAAGATAATTACTACTTGATTCTTAGTATTAATTCTGATAAATCAGACGTTTTCGGCGAGGTTGGTCAAAGTCTTGCAATGGATATCGACAATAAAGTATTCGTAGGAAATAAAGTGTACTCTTTACATGTCCAAAAACCTCACCAAACCTTCCTAAATTCATTTTTTGTATTGATTATTAACATATTTGAAGGTTGTTTTCTTGTATACGAATTTCAGCTATAATGGTTATTATCCTCCGTCTTCTTTCTCTGCCTTTCAAACCCTCCATGCGATTTACCCTAACATTCTATACTCACAGAGTTGTCGGAAATTTCTCTGGATTATGGGGAGTTACGATGGCAAGGTTCTAAGGATAGAGAAGGATAGGAAGGAAAAAATAAGTAATCTTCTACAATAAAAATTGTGGAAGATTGTGGAAAGTAAGTTTTTTTTATCTATCTATATGAATTTCCACAAGATTTCTCTGGTAATCAGTGTCTTTATTTAGGAATGATAGCACGTATTATGAGATTAGTTGTTTAAGGTACTGTTTCGACATCTGCGAGGAACCATCGGAGGGCCCAGGAGAACGAGCGATCTGAGAAACCAACCTCCAGAATGCAGGCAGACGCGATTGTAGCTACTGCGATAGTGATTAAAATAGACTTCTGTCAACGTTTGAAACTCAGATCTCCCGATCAATGACTTTAGTAACCAAACGTTCATAAGACTGCGCACTAAAGCACCGTGTTCACAACAATGTTATTGCTTTCAAAACAGCCGCAAAAGCAGATAACTTTGTCCCAAACTTATTGACGATTTTAAAAAAAATTAAAGTGAAGATAGGCTTGCTGCAATTGTGGGATCAGCAGTATTATACGGTCCTGAATCAATTAGCTTGCAGCACTCTTTGCCTACGATAGCCGAAATATCACACGCTTGCTACTGATCGACTGCAAACGAAATCGTCCGACTTATTTATACAAAAAACACCAGTTTGTTGCACTCGAAATCGGCTGGATATCTCCATAATTCTGCAGTCCATTGCTTGAAATATTTACAAGAAGCACGCTTACGACCATCTACATGTGTAGGAGGTAGTCTAGGTATTACAGATAGCGACTTCGGGAGAATGGAACCGATGAAATCAAACGAAACAGATCTTCGACCATCGGTCCATGTTTCCGGATATTGTCGGAAGAGGTCGTGCGGGATCAATAAGCCCATTCCGTGTGTTAGCACGTGTTCAACGAATCGGGCATAACAGACGCAAACGCCCACGTCGACCCACCAACATTTTGGTGAAAATGGGCTCCGCTGTGACTGCCGCCTTAGTTAAGTAACATTTTTGTTTGGGACAGAGTAATATCGATTTTTACTTTTCTTGTTTACAAACATTGATCCAGTGCATGAAGTTCAATATTTTCCCTTTGCACACACAGGGATGTTCCTTACTTGGCTTCTGAACAGTGACTGAGCTTTCCCCAACCCTCCCTCGATATCATAGTTTTTACAATTTTTTTATCTTTATTATATACGAGAGAAATGAAGTCTGAGCTAGGTGATACAGTATTTTCGCTACACTAATCACGAATACCGGTAAATATATTTCAATGTTGAACTGATTTAACATACAATTTCGAAGAGCTAATACTTAACCTAAGCAGAAATCTTTCGCCTCCATGACGAAGCATCCAGCTTCTCATTGCGATACACCCACGGTCACGAAAATTACAAGAGAAACTACCCTATAAGATTCTACCTCATTCCGCCTTGCAAATGAATTACACTATTCGCGATGGCGGGGCTCATTTATTATGAGACTACGAACCCGGAGGTTCGTTCTCCGAAGAAGCCCCTGAGACCGGCGGGAAGCAACTAAATCAAGAAAAGCCGGTTCCGAGGTTCCGATAACAGGGCAAGTGACCTTCCTCTGCGCGTGCAACTCGATGCAGTAGGTGGAGACGGGCACTTTGCTGATCTGGCGTTCGCAGGAAGGGATTCGGTCTTCTACGAAACGCTAAAGCAGGAGATTCTTTACGACGCAAGGATCGTATTAAATTTCGGAGTGACAGCATTCGGGAAATCAATTTCTAAGAATTTCACAATTATCTCTCTTAAACTAGAATCAAACTGCTCATGAACTAACAATTTCCACATTTACGGCGTAATTACGTATGTTTCATAAAGCTGTTGAATCATTCGAGCAATTCCTTCAAAATTTTGCAAGAATATTTTCGCGCGTCCGAAAAAAATTGGTCGATTTTGTTTCAAAATATTACCCCAAAATGTGTTGTTTACTTTTGCAATTTAGTCTAGTATAGATTTAAAAACATTGCAATCCGCATTGTATCTAGGCGTAATTGTTACCATGCGTTACGTGGGCTGAGCGAAGGTCATTTTTGTGAAAATAAATACTCTGGCAACACCGAGTAATCAGCTAGTGTTTCATATTATTCAATATGATTTTTTAAACATTAAATGATATGAAGTTCATTCCTATTTAAGCTTCGTCTGTATTTATTATTAATTTTACTGTTTTAATTGCACAAACGGGGGCTTAGCAATGGGATACACAATATCAAAATTATGAAAAAAGAACGACCTTTGATTGATTGGTGTGATTTCTAATAGCGTATCAGTTACTCTATGATATTTTGTGCCTCTGACCAAGTAATATAAAAAGCTTTGTCTGTATAGCGTATAATACAAAAATGATCCATACATAATCAAGTATATTTAAAACACAAAAATAAATTCAGACTCATAACGTAATGTGAAGGGTTTAAAATCTTAAAATATGGCTGCATACGGGCCTCTAAAACTTAGTCCCTCTTCTCGCAAATTGCATGGTAAAATTCGGGGAAGCCTATTTCATTTTGTCTGAGAGAAAAAATATTCGTCAATTACATTTTATCTTCGGGCCATTTGCGAGAATTTAATCTTGATTTTTCTTTGAATTATTTTTATTCAGGAAACAATTAGTAATTCCGACTAAACATTGCAGTGCGCCCCGGCATTCCGATTCTGCTCAAAGAAAATATTCGAAAAAGAGCAGCATCTTGATCGATTTATTAACGTTCCATAGTTGAAACAACAATCTTCCTTTGTTCCTGCCGCTTTTTATTTTTCCACTAATTAAGTAATATATCCGAACTCGCAAAACTAGCTTCTTGAGTTAAACATTTTACAATTTTGCAGCTATTAAATAAATATAGTGAGATTATAAAAAGGTTCAATTTTATCGATATGTATGTACGATATGTATGTATCGATATGTATGTTTATCGGTACGTAATGATTCAACATATAACATTTTAAAATAATTATTATCTAAAAAATCTGTAAAATAATTTTTACTAATCACATTCAACAGTGAAACTTCGTCGTCACTATTGGGAAATGTTTATAATTCACAACCGATGTTCCCTAAATACATAATTCATAATTTTTTCTTTATATTCAAATTCATAAGGTTTATTATTATTCCAAGTTAAAATGATCGCTGGGGGCGCCGTAACCCATGATTTCTCCAAACCCCTCCGTCCTCGCAGTCAGCTGTTGCGCCCACACAGCACAAATCGCTCAATACACAGTCGCTCAGCCACTCCTACGCGGTTGAATTCACATTGGCTGAGAGGAACGCAACAGATCTGCCCACGCTATGCCACTCAACGCCATTGTGGTTCTTAGCGGAAATTAACTCAAAATAGGTTGTATAAAAACGTGCGTTCTTTTTTTTTTACGAAAGAACGGATCCATATGATATGAGTGTGATTGCTGAACTTGAAAATATGGAAAACATTTGTTGAATGCAACGAAATTCTCTCCAGAGATTTGATGGACGTGTCCAAGACCGCATAAAAAGCGTTTTTTAGGTGTTATCGTACAAGCTTAACACAATTTCGAGTTCAAAATAAGTTGCACAGAACGTATAATATATTATATAAAAGTAGATTAAACAAATAGAATAAATCAGGGGATACATTCACAAAACAAATCAATATCATTAATATGGCTTCTCTCGCGCAAAGCACGCTCCTCGGAAGTTTATTTATTTATTTATTTATTTATTTATTTATTTATTTATTTATTTATTTATTTATTTATTTATTTATTTATTTATTTATTTATTTATTTATTTATTTAATTTATTTATTTATTTATTTATTTATTTATTTATTTATTTATTTATTTATTTATTTATTTATTTATTTATTTATTTATTTATTTATTTAGTTATTTAGTTAGTTAGTTAGTTAGTTAGTTAATTTTACGTCAAAAAACAGTTGAAACTGCGTATCACGTGCTATGGGAAGAAGTGAATTCTGTGCACATTTTCAAAGTTATGTGATCCCTACACTAAGTCATATACTACATGAATTTTGGGGGAAAAAAGCTCTCATGTAATAAAATATATTTTCAAGGATAAATAAGCAATAATTTTTGGGCGCTTATCCATGATGTCCTTTGTCAAGGAATAATACTTCCTGCCGCAACAACATGGAAACGATAATTTGAATAACTATATTTCCCAATGAATTCTAGAAGACTTGCACAGATAATGAAGTTACATTTATTCTTCACTGAGTTCATTCTTCACTGAAAGGATCTAAAAACTGCTTTGCTTGCGAACTACATTAAAACCTAATACGAAATAAACCTGATGGGTAGTATTCATTCAAAAGATTCATTTAAAGACTATACTGAGCATCACAAGGAAAGTAATATTAATTTTAACAGTGATATTTAATGTATTATTTACCATTGGACTGTATAATTCTAAACAATATGTAACAAGTATTGTATCGTAGCTTCTGGGTCAATAACCACCATCTCGATCAGGTTTTTCGTCCAGCTTCCCTGATCCACTGAGCAAATGCTGAGATGGCCCCTTGTTTTGCTCCCGGACATAAATGTAACTTCATTTTCTGTGCCCGTCTTCTAGAATTCAGTGAAAAATATAGTTATTCAAATTATCGTTTCCATGTTGTCGCAGCACGAAGTATTATTTGTTGATGAAGAACATCATGGATTAGAGCCCAAAATTTATTGCTTATTTATCCTTGAAAATAGATTTTATTACATTGGAGCGTTTTTTCCCATTAATTAAAAATTCAAGTAGTGTATGACTTAGTGTAGGAATCACAGAATTTTGAAAATGTGCACAGAATTCACTTCTCCCCATAGCACGTCATACACAGTTTTAATTGCTTTTTGACGTAAAATAAATAAGTAAATAAATAAATAAAAGTAAATATTTTGCTGCGCTGCATCCACAATACTTCCATCCCTTCGTATTTCTCTCCCTACAGCTCACTGAATGATGCAAACGAAGTTTCAATGAACGCAGGATCGATCGCAATCGATAGTAGTTCAAATGCAAATTGTACACATCGCCCTAACTGGCGGCTGCGGCTCTAGTCGGGTCACAAACCGATAACGTCTTCGCTTTCCCGACCCTCCGACCTCCGCAAAGCCGCCGCAACCTATCCTTCTTCGCTACCAGCGGCGCCCCGCTCTCTCTTCCCCCACGCCGTTCGCCGCCCATCGCCTACGCCCGCCCCCAACACCACCTACGCGCTTCCCGCCCCCGCTGCCTTCACGGCTCCCGTCGCTCACCACGCTCACCTGGTACCCACACACGGACTCGCCTCTCTCGGTCTCCAGCGTTGCATTCACCCTTTGCTTTGCCCCGTTGCCGCTTTACACGCCCTCACCGCCCTCGCCTGCCGCACATCCGTTATCTCCGTTTCCATCACCTTCCTCCGTCCTGGCCCTGCCTCTATACAGCACCCTCTTAGATTCCACTGCCCCTGTCTCACCACAGGTCCGCCTCTCCCCCGCCACGCTTCGTCTCCGCCTCCACATCCACCTCCTTCACCTCAGCCATCGCCTCCGCCATCGCCATCGCCATCGCAATCGTCACCGCTACCATCGCCATCGCCTTTACTCCCGACTCCACCTCTACCGTAGCCATCGCCACTACTTCCGCCTCCTCCACCTCTACCGAAGCCATCGCCTCTACATCCGTCTCCTCTACCTCTATCACCTCTACGTTCACCTCCTTCACCTCTATCATAGCCATCGCCTCTAATTCCACCTCCTCCACCTCTATTATAGCCATCGCCTCTACATCCACCTCCTCCACCTCTATCATTGCTACCACCTCCGCTTCCGCCACCTCCGTCATCGCCATCACCATTGCCATGGCAATCGCCACCGCCCCCACCTCCTCCACAGCCCCACCCTTCCCCACCACTCCTCCTTCACGCCTCTACATCGCCCTGCCATCGCCTCCATCACCCAACCTCTACATCTTCCTCCTCCACCTCGCTCCCACCTTCGTTGCCCCATTCACAAGTTGGGCCACTTTCATCACCGCCCACCAGAGCGCCATCGCCTCCATCAGCATCCTGCCGCCTCCCGGAGCGCTATGCGGGGCGCACGCGGATTGGCATAGTGGGCGCGCCCCTCGTGGCTCTGCGGGCTGCCGCTATGCCCACGCTGTTAATCAAAGGGCGACCGCCCGCGCCTCCCCGCCTCGCCCCGCCCCGCTGCCAAACATCCACGTCGCCACCGCCAATGCTGCCGACCGCCCTCACGAACGCACTATCGCAGCTGACACACAATTGCCTTCTTTCAACGATTCTCTAAGCAATCGGCGAATTGAATACTTAAGCTTCGCTGTCTCGATGACCTGCCATTCTCCTCCGTCATTCCGTTTCTCGCTTTCATAACACGTCGCCACACCCAATCCTCTACCATTCCCATTTACCACTTACTATCCTCCACCATTTCCCCTCACAGCCTCACTCTCTTTGGAGCTTCAGCATCGTTTCATCTGCCCCCGGCGCGTCCTGCCCGATTTGCCTTGACGCCCCTCTCGCGTAAGCCTAAAAGGCGCCTATCATAAATTAAACCATTTGGCTGTGAGCTTTTTCATAAATATACATTAAGGAAACTTCTTATTTCTTTAGTGAACTGCGAGTATTTCTAAATAAGATACAGCATCCATCCTTAGGAATAATGACCGGTACCTCTCACTAATATATCTTTTAGGATTAAGAGAGCAATAGAGATGAACCGCGTAGAAAACTAGTGGTGCTAAAACAGCACATATATTTTCGCCCATACTTTCGCTCAAACTTACGCGAAAAGTACACAAATTTTCGAAAAACTGTACACGACTTTATTTCATAATCTGTCTTTAACGAACACATTTCGTTCAGGAAAAAATCTATACATTCATAATTGTAGTTATAGGAGAATTTTTGCAATTTTCGAAAAATCAGAGTTTTCAATGAAAATGAGGCTTGCGCCATTTTCTTAAACGTTCTTCTCACTATCCAACAAACAAAATTTAACAAAAAAAATGATGGAGCCATTTTTTTGAAAATTCGGAAAATATTCCAAAGGGTTTCATGTAAAGTACTTTCAACAATTAAAATATCGGTTTTGAATTCATGCGAAGTAGCATACGACGTTTGTAATACAGACGTATATATCCCTTTAGGAATGACCATCGTTTTGAGGATAAATTCATCTTGGGTTACTTCCATCATCTTCGTATACACTGCAAGTTCAGGTATATACCCACAGCTTTATCTGTACCGTTCAAGTAAATACGACGAAATAATTCGTAATCTCTTATATCGAACAGCCACAAACGAAACTCGATGGCTCCTGTTTTTCTTCTAGATCGTGATTTTTGACTGTCCGTATCCCGAATCCCGATTATCCGTCTGCGCGTGGAAATTGGTTCAGCGGTGAATTGTCGGCTTTAACATAATTGAATACATAATTGAAATGATTCAAGGCGTTGTCATTCCCAACAATACTGATTTTTTCAATAAGAGCAGCTTGTGATGGCTTAGCCATCTTCATCAGATTTCTGATACAAGGAAAATATAAACAAAAACATTAGAATTAACAGAGTATGAAAAGTAAATGGTAATATTATACATATTTTTTTAAAAACACCTTAAGAAATGAAAGAAGAAGAATTAAAGAAAGAAAGGAAGAAAAATAAAGAAGGGCCGAGAGTTAGATCGTTTAGTAATATAGTAATTTGTAAATCTAAACAAGAAAGTGAATGAAATAAACATGTAAAATTTGAAACAGAAAATACCAAAAAGTAAGTTGCGCCGTTTCTTACCTGCTGTCTGGGATCCACAAAAACGACGAAGCGGGCTCGGGCGGGCCTAACAGCTTAAGTACCGGCTGTGGGGTGGAGGAGGAGGGTTAATCGCCTGGGTGCGGTGTGCTGTGTTTTGTCACCCCCGAACAGTGTGGTGTGAAGGTGGTGTCAAATAACAATTTCAGTAGAGGGAAGGGGTTATAGTTTATGTTTACATTCAGTAGGGTACTATTTAGATGGATGTGAAGGTTGTCCAATGTTAACCTGGTATGATATTGATTATATATTTCATTTCATCTGTATCAAAACTGATTATGATGGCTGTCATCGAAAGCTGCTCTTATTGGAATAAACAGTATTGTTGGCAATGACAACGCCTTGAATCGTTTCAATTGTGCGTGGAAAACTGGATGGGTACTGTTTGGTTATATCTGCGGCGTTGAAAAATGTTCTCATAAGCGTGAGAAGCGGTAAATCGGCGGAAGATAAGCTGGGAGTCAGGGGGTCCTTCGCAGGGCACTGACACAACTAGCCTTCTGGAGACGCCATCAAGGTGCATTTAAACACGATTATTTATAATTATATCGGTGTCGGTGGCTTAGATATGGTGTAGCTCGTGAATACAAACATATTTCAACGCGCGGCCTCGTGACGTATGCGAAACGTTAGCCGCCCACGTGCTAGCCTTTGTTATAGAGAGAGCGGATGTGACGTTGTGGGAAAAGCCAGGAGGCGGCGTGGAAGGGGTGCAGGCTACCTGCGCCGGGCGCGACGACGCTCCGATCTCTTTCGCTTCGAGTCTTCGAGGAGTGCGCATCTGGCCGAGAAGCCGGTCGGCGAATGCCTAGTTGTGTGCGGGCCGCGAGTGTAGCGGATAGGGCCGGCACTGTGTTTGCCGTAAGGACAAGGAGACTCAAGGACGAGTCCGTAAGTAGGATGCGGCGCTTCACGCCATCGAATATGTGATATTCGAGCGTAGTGGTGTGGTAGCCGCAGCGACAGATTACTCCAATTAGTGGGATCTTTTTAAGTTTATTTAATTGTGTAAATAAGGTTGTTTCGGTGGTGGAACTTAGTAAATAAACCAGCAATTATTAAACCCACTGTCGCCTGTGTATTATTGAAACCGCATGACTCCAAAATGGGTTCACGGGCTACACCTGTAAGGCATAGGAAGAACACACGGAGTCCGCGGAATACGTCACCTGATAGAAAGGGGAATTTGATAAATACAATGATGGCCGCACTTCCAAAACAAGCAGGTCTCAGCATCGGGGGAATTATATTCAAATCCTACAGTATATGACGACACATAACAGACACTACCAGTGACTTGTGACGGTACCTACATGAATTTGTAACTAATTGGAAAGATGATTATATGAATAATATTATTATATGAATAATCGTGGAATGAAACACAAAGGAAAACAAGAGAATCCAAACAAACCTACCCCGAAACCTTTTGTCTACCCAAAATCCCATACTAATCGACCGGAATTTGAATCTCGGAGGAATACAAGCGGTTTCGAGGTTATGCTACGGGTCTTGTCTTGCAGATAAACAAGCACGCATAAAGTCGTATGGGTCGATCCGGCGCGAATAGCAAACATTTATGGGCCCTCCACATACCCCCACCGATTTCCGGCGCACTCTGCATTCCATTCCAGTTACTCTTATCAACCGAGTTCCTTTCTCTCTCTCTCCAATCACCCGTTACAGGCCAAGTGTCGTCCTCTAAAATCGAAACATCGGTCTATACTAGCTGGGTGCGTCCCACTCATACAGACTATACCTCCACGTTATAATGCATCCGCTGCGATACACTTGCAGACCCAGGTGCCGCCAGTCCAAGTACTTCAATTGTTTCCACCCTCCCCAATCGCAGTTCAAACCACCTCACCCCACCCCCCCGCGCGCCACCAACGCACTGCGAATATCGACTATCGAGTGAAGCCTCTCCACCCGCATGCGCCAGTTATACGCCAACTGTCAACTGAATTGCTGGCGACGTTCAAAGCGGCACCTCTCCACAATGAACGATGCAAGCCACGAGGCCAAACTGCGCCTGGCCAGCAAGCGGGCGTCCACAAAATGGTGGATCGTGGATCTGTCGTCAAATTTAATGTAATACTTGAAGAATATTAATAACTACAGATCCCTATTTTTTATGTACATTTATATCCTTATTTTAAAATTTTCAAACATAGTAGAACTTTAAATAGAGAGAGAAAGAAGAAAGAAAGTAGAAATTATATATATTTCACATCGTATTTTCAACCCTTCCCCTCCACCAATTGAAACAAGTTGGGTGAAATTCGACGCGTCTTGATCTCCTGGTAAAGAACTGATGATTTGTTTTCGGATCCAACCAAAAGATTACAAGAAATTTCTCTAAAAACGCGCTTTTGCGTTCATGTAGATGCTAGATCGCAGCGCTTATAAGAGAAATCTTACTACACATCTACTTAATTTAATGTAAGACGATGTTAGTCAAATCAAAATGCTAAGAGACAACAAATAACCAAATTAACCCGTTTATCATATACTATTTTTTTCACCAGTAAAAAGTCATAAACTTACTTTGAAAGCCGCTCTCTTAAAAAGCAGCCACTTGCGCAAAAAAGAAATCATTCATGAACACGCACCTCCCGAATGTTCACATGCGTTATGGGAACTTCAAAAATAAACAATGCCTCTGTCCAATATTCTCAAATTATTCATTGTTCTATTAATATCTCTTCTCTACAAGATAACTGGTTTAATCATGATTGAACGTGATTTCTAAGACCGAGTGTATGCAACCTAACGAATTATGGACCGCGCGCGATCTTTCCTTCCTCTTCCCCCTACACATTTACATTAACATGCACTACTCTACCACAATGTCGGAATACGAAAACTAAGAAGTTGTTAAGGCTAGGGCGGTGTTCTGCTGGGGGAGATACTACCTAGAGGAGTTCAACATTACAAATTCAAATAAACCGATTTTTACATCGGCGCCAGACTTCACGTTACAGTGGGGGAAGGAATACCCTCACTTCTATGAATTCAACATGTTCTACACATACAAGTACTTGGCTAATGTTCAGAATAGTTGATGCTCCTGGAATCAATGAATAATCAATCAACATGAAATTGAGACGATAGGCGTGCGCTCTATCAAACAGTCAACAGTTTTGGTAAAACGAGTGGCAAAATACATGACTGAAAAAAAACGAAGATCGCTTGACGACCCCATCCGCGTAGACAGTTAAAACACTACCGAACAAGTGACAACAACAATGGCGACGAGAACATTTGATTTGGGGAAACGCCATATTCTCGGAAATAGTATTCGCTCTGGCGAGTCCATCTCCTCATGTGCGAGACGATGCGGATACCGGGAGCGGTAGCTCAGTGCATCAACCGATGTCACTGCAGCGCCTCTGACCGGGAGGTCCTAGGTTCCCACTCCCCACGGTGGCAGGATTTTCGACATTAGCTCTTCAGCTAGGTCGAATTCAGTCGCTGTCTGGAGGAGAATTCTAGCGGCCGGCTGCTCTGATAGGTAGTTTTCCGTGGTTTCTCCGATCAACACCAGGCGAATGCCGGAGCAGTACTCTAACAAACGGACCACGGACCGCGCGCGATCTGTCCTTCCTCTTCCTTGTCCTATCCTCTCCCCTTACACACACTTACACTAACATGCACTACACTACCACATATTCCGGGAGACCGGTCGGGAGCTTAGAGCTTGTCCCGGCTGGGGCGGGGCCCCGCTGCTGGGAGAGCCCTGGTTAGGGGGAGACCCCACTAGCCGACGGTAGGTTGGCGCCGGATCTCGCCATCCAGCAGGGGAAGATCACCGCCATCTCCCGAGAAAAAAAATATGCTCTAAACTAACGGGAGTAATGACCACAGTAGTTGACGCGCTCGAAAACACGAAAAAATCAATTAATTGATCAGAGATGATGCGATGCTTCATTTCCACTTGCAGCAATCCGGGGGGCGGGAGGGGAGGGTGCGCCGATCCACGTTATTGCAGCGCCCGCGCTAAATTGTTCGGGACGCGGGCGGGCGCCCCGCCCCGCCGCGTCGGAGCGGGCGCGGGCGGGCCGATTAATATTTTACGTCCAGCGCCAGCACCAACGAAACTAATACGTCTGCCCTCGCCGCTCGGCTAATTAGTTTTCGCTTCTGCTTTGATTTCTCTCAATTTCAGGGAAATTAGATACTCTCCCTGTAAAATCAAGCCCAGAAGCACGCCTGCCCCCATCACACGGTTAGAAAACACGAGCTGCAATTTGTACATCAACATTCGTTCAAAAGAAAACACGACGCGATAGGCCGATTGGATTACAGCTGTTAACTCGATATTGGGAGAGTAACGTTAGTGTATAACTTGCGAAGTTTTGTAAATTGAAAGGTTCCAGTCCTATTTTTGGTTAAATGGCTGGGGCGGACTACCACTGTGTGTGTAGGCTCCTGCTGTGATCTGTAATTTCTGCACGTAATCATCTGATTAATTCCACGCCTCACATACTGAAAGTTCCATAACATAACGGGCTAAACCGAGAGCACGCGATCTCTTTAATTTACTCGCAAATGCATTCTAGAGAATGTTATGCAATTCTTCGAGAAATCTCTCTCGATATAATGACAGAAAAGTAATTTTAGGGGTCCTTAATACTTTTCGTCTTTGTTTGTTCGCCTGTCTCTCCGTTTGCCTGCATCTCCCTGTAGCTCTCCGTTTGTATCTAAGTTTGCCTACATTTGTCACTCAATATCACAGTACACGTCAAAATGAGCATTATGCACTTCTCACCGACTGTGTAATGACGCGGGTCATGGCCGAGCAGGAATTGCTCACGCATGTGCATGTGGATGTGCGGGCTTTGTACACACCCTATTTCTCAGAACCTATTGCGTCAACATAGTATGAAAAATACAAAGAGTCTATTACGGAGTATTTCAATGACAGTGAGCAAGAGTGTGTGACAGATAAAGACCAACTTATATTGATTATCTTCCAAACACTTGGCGATTAATATTCGAAACGTGATTTTCTTTCTTGATCTTCCTCACAAAATCAAAATCACCGGGAGCGGTGACTCAGTGCGTCACTGCAGCGCCTCTGACCGGGAGGTCCTAGGTTCGAGTCCTGATGGCTGCGGCATTTTCGACACTAGCTTTTCAGCTAGGTCGAATTCAGTCTCCCGCTGTCTGGAGGAGAATTCTAGCGGACGGCTGGTCTGATCGGTAGTTTTCCGTGTTTTTTCCGATCAACCCAAGGCGAATGCCGGAGCAGTACCGTAACAAACGGGCCACGGGCCGCGCGAGGTCTATCCTTCCTCTTCCTTGTCCTATCCTCTCCCCTTACACACACTTACGCTAACATACAATACACTACCACATATTCCGGGAGACCGGTCGGGAGCTTAGAGCTTGTCCCGACTGGGGCGGTGCCCCGCTGGTGGGAGAGTCCTGGTTAGGGGGAAACTCCACTAGCCGACGGCAGGTCGGCGCCGGATCTCGCCATCCAGCGGGGGAAGATCACCGCCATCTCCCGAGAAAAAAATATGCTCTAAACTAACTCTAACTAACTAATGACCACAGTAGTTGACGCGCCCAGAAACACGAAAATATCAATCAATCAAATCATAACCAGCGAGTAAAAGCAAATACATTACGAACATACAAAACCGCCAAGAAGATCTCAGGATTTCGACCACTGTATGTTTCTACCACTTAAGACCCTGGAGGAATCTGCCCGCAGCCGTTGAATTCATTTAGCGCGCGGGCGTGATGGGGTCGTGGGAGGCCCAGGGCAGCGGGCAGCAGCCCATGACAGCACACGCGCCGCACAGCGCCTCTGCCGGCCGAGGCCCTAACTAACGCGCCTGTCACTGTCACTTAGAGCGAGCCGGAGGGGGAGAGGAGGAGAGGAACATGTGGGAGGGAGGAGGCGAAAGGGGAGTTGTAGTTTTCTATAGCGGTACTAGGGGATCTGTTCTTGCGAATTGAAAATCAAGCGGAAACAAATCACAGAATTAACGATATATCTTTAGAATCATTAATATTCAAACGTGCACTTCCATCTCCTAAAAATAATTCATGAAACAAAATTAAATTTATTACATACAAAGTCGACCGATTTTGAGACGGATGTATGAGGGAGCAGATTCTTAAAGAGGGAATGGTGGAAGTAGAACAAAAAATTCTCGTATAATACATGTACATTAATTTACAATATACAACCAGATAAGATTAATGGATTAATATCGATACACAATTTTAAGTGACAAATAAAATCTCTTCCGACGCATTGCTGTTTCTATACCATTAGAGACTATACTGAGCATCTAAAAGTAAAACATTGGTTTTAACAATGATACTTAATGATTTATTGGTCATTTTGAAAATATGACTCTGTAATTCTAAGAGAATATGTCTGTAACAAGTATTGTATTGTACGCGCACTTTCTCTTCAGTCCGGGAATAACTAACCCCACTCCTTTACTACCATTTGTCGAATTAAGAACAAATGTTCGTGCCGAGCGTTGTTAGCGAAATCTAATTACCAGTAATGATCTCTCCCGTATAGTAAAAACTATTTCGTAAATAAAACGAGATACAGATTTGATATAGTAGTCCTGCAGTCAAAACAACCAGACCCCCCACTCCTCTCGCATCTAGGGAAATGAGGGTTCAAGAAAACGGGCGCGGATAATACCTCAAGTTCTTGAACATTGACACCCATCTCGATCAGGTTTTTCGTTCAGTTTCCCTGATTCTTTCAGCAAATGCTGAAAAAGTTTCTTGTTTTGTTACCGGATATGAATGTACCTTCCCTATTAGGGCAAGTTCTCTTGAGCTCTGTGCGGAACGTAGTTATTCATGTAATCGGTATCCATTTGCACATAGGAGTAAGTCGACACCTGAAACGTAGAGCACTAGGAATAAGAATGAAAAATCTATGACTGATTTGTCTTTTGAAAACAGATATTTACACGGAAGCGAAGGTTTTCACGCCAATTCTTGCCAAAAACGTTCGTTTCTACCTGAATTCATAATTCAACATAATACAGGGAACAACAACGTTGATCATGTATTCAAAATTGATCTAACAGAAGTACGTTCACATTTGAAGAAAATGAAAAACTAAGTCTTGCGGTCCGGACGGTATTACAACCAATATGATAACGATAGGAGGGAAGGCAATAATACCATATTTGGTCCGACGTTTTAATACATCGATCAACAATGAAAGTGAACCGGAAGATTCGAAATCCGCTTTAATAGAGCCAATTTTCAAAAGTGGGCAAAAAATGTGAAATATAAAATTGAAGGCCAGTTAGTCTTACGTCACTAGTTTGAAAACTGTCACTAGTTTGGACAGTAGACAGTCTGACAGAGCCCGACAGTCGGACAGAAAACGACGGAAAGAAAGAGACGGACAGACGCATTGAAAACTGATTTGAGTTGAGGCAGGTGGTGGTTGAGGCGGGAAGTAGATGCAGCTGGTGTGTGATGAGGGGGGTGATAGATGAGAATTCTAGTCGTTGCGGCGGGTTATATTCGCAGCGGGTGGTGTTGAGGCAAGAGGTGTTTGAAATACACGATGCAAAGCAGCGCGAGTGGTTGAGCGAGGGCTAGCTGAAACAGAAAGGCTGGAGCAGAAGGCAGTTGAGGCAGGGCTGGCGGAGAAGGCGCCCGCGGTGGCAGGGCGGAGGGCGCGGCAGGGGCGGCGCAGGGGCGGCGCAGGGGCGGCGCAGGGGCGGCGCAGGGGCGGCGCAGGGGCGGCGCAGGGGCGGCGCAGGGGCGGCGCAGGGGCGGCGCAGGGGCGGCGCAGGGGCGGCGCAGGGGCGGCGCAGGGGCGGCGCAGGGGCGGCGCAGGGCGGCGCGGGGGCGGCGCAGGGCGGCGCGGGGGCGGCGCAGGGGCGGCGCAGGGGCGGCGCAGGGGCGGCGCAGGGGCGGCGCGGGGGCGGCGCAGGGCGGCGCGGGGGCGGCGCAGGGGCGGCGCAGGGGCGGCGCAGGGCGGCGCGGGGGCGGCGCGGGAGCGGCTGAGGGCAGGGGCGGGGAGAGCGGGGCGTGGCAGGCCCTGCGGCTATCGATCCTCCGAAATGGCGAGTGCGTGTCGCGGCCGCAGCCGCCGCTTGTTTCACTTAGCGGCGCTCCTCCACCCACCCCCGTCCCCGCCCACGGCCGCGGCCCTCGAGACGACCTCTTCAGCCTCCCTTCGGGGCGCTCTCACGGCGCGCGGTTACCTTTCACTACACGCGCCCCGCCCTCGAACACACCGCACGTTTTCACGCCCTCGAAATGCAAGGGAAATGCAATTCACAAATTGGTAGTAGATAAAAATCGTTTTAATTCACTTCTTTCAAAATTGTATAATTTCATCTTTACGTTCATTAATGTCTTATATTAACATCGCGAATTCAATTTAATACACAAGGGATGTGTTTGTTGCCTCTTGTCTTATGCGTTGTGCCACACGCTCAGTTTCAGTCTTAGTTAGAGATTAACTAAGAGTTTTAGTAAGTCTGTAAGTCAGTTTTAGTAAGTCAGTTTTAGTAAGTCACAGTTTTAGTAAGTCACAGTCTTAGTAAGTCACAGTCTTAGTAAGTCACAGTCTTAGTAAGTCACAGTCTTAGTAAGTCACAGTCTTAGTAAGTCACAGTCTTAGTAAGTCACAGTCTTAGTAAGTCACAGTATTAGTAAGTCACAGTCTTAGTAAGTCACAGTATTAGTAAGTCACAGTATTAGTAAGTCACAGTATCAGTAAGTCACAGTATTAGTAAGTCACAGTATTAGTCACAGTATTAGTAAGTCACAGTATTAGTAAGTCGCTGTGTCTTAGTAAGTCACAGTCTTAGCAAGTCACAGTCTTAGTAAGTCACAGTCTTAGTAAGTCACAGTCTTAGTAAGTCACAGTCTTGAAGTCGCTACAGTTCCTAGTAAGTCACAGTCTTAGTAAGTCACAGTCTTAGTAAGCTGCAGTCTTAGTAAGTCACAGTCTTAGTAAGTCACAGTCTTAGTAAGTCATACAGTCTTAGTAAGTCACAGTCTTAGTAAGTCACAGTCTTAGTAAGTCACAGTCTTAGTAAGTCACAAAGTCTTAGTAAGTCACAGTCTTAGTAAGTCACAGTCTTAGTAAGTCACAGTTTTAGTAAGTCACAGTTTAGTAAGTAGTTTTAGTCACTAGTAAGTCTTAGTAAGTCACAGTCTTAGTAAGTCACAGTCTTAGTAAGTCACAGTCTTAGTAAGTCACAGTCTTAGTAAGTCACAGTCTTAGTAAGTCACAGTCTTAGTAAGTCACAGTCTTAGTAAGTCACTTAGTAAGTCACAGTATTAGTAAGTCACAGTCTTAGTAAGTCACAGTATTAGTAAGTCACAGTATTAGTAAGTCACAGTATCAGTAAGTCACAGTATTAGTAAGTCACAGTATTAGTAAGTCACAGTATTAGTAAGAATAATAAGAAATTTTATTTTGTAGGCAATCATTGTGTAGTTTTCTTTGACAACATACTTCACTAAATGCATGTTTCACTACATTTAGATTTACATTAGATATATAACACAATTGCTCACATATCAGTGAATAAAATGTTAATTTCTCTTTCTCTTACATCGTTAGAGCTATCACTAGTCAAGAATTACTTCCACGTTTCGTTGCGTGCCTTCCGCTGGAACTAGGGTCCACATTCCGGTGATCCTGAGAAATTTGGGGCGAACAAAGCGGGTTCTTCCGTTTCCCCGCCCTTTCATTGTCTTTTGCTTCATCAACACTCATATCGCATCTTCTTAATCATCTATCAAGAAAAGTAATTGATCCATTTCGAGGTATGATCTAACATTTTGTGGTACTAGTGTAACAAATTGTCTTAAGCACGTACATAATTGTTGGAAAATGTTGAACAACAAAGTGTTCAAAATTATCGCAGTGTGTTTTAAATATTAATCGCATTCAAAAGAGATGTACACTCAGTTGCATAAAAATACTGAAATATACGAGCCGAAATCTATAATATATCAAATTAAAAATACTTGGCATTTTCATGATCTGCGTCCCAAGATATTGTACTTCACGGTCTAACGTTCTGCTCAGGTATCACTAATACTTCAACTATACTCAGATTAAAAAAGTAGTCTCTCTTCAATGTCACGAGCTAGAAGGTGAGATGGGTACTGTTGTACAATTGGGAGAATCAATACCAAAAATTTAAGTCGTAACTTAGCTCCCGATTTGATGACAGTGCCGTCCTCTCCTTATAGTTTCCTTTCAAGTTCATGAAATAGATTTAAATCAGAGTATAACAAAAGAGTTGCACTTTATTGCTTCCACAAAAAATTTGCATTTTATGCAAATTCCTTTACATCGGAATCGTTGTCCCTGTAACACATCGTCATATTACCCTCGGCAGAACAACTGGTAACATACATTTAGTCATCAGGTAATACAAATACACCAACTTTCAAACCAATTCAACCTATTAATTCGTTCCAAACCAATGTGTATCTTATTGCAAGTATTTAACAATGTACAGGATAATGTAATAGGATTTTCAAAAAATGTACAGAATAATGCAATAGAATTTTCGAACAATGTACATGACAATGCAATAGGGTTTTCCGCAGAAACGCGGAATGCAAATTCATTAAACCAAATTGTCTCTCTGTCATTCTGGGATACTAATTAAATCAACACGAGTCCTTAGAGGTCAATATATAAACAATAGAACTGGAAGAACTTGAAGTGAAATTGAAAAAATGTATGAAGATCGTTGAAGACGAGCATCCATCATTTTCCAAATGACAACAGAGAAATGCATTTACCTTACTTTTGTCATCATTGTAAATTCTTCCACTTAAAAAATCTTACATTAAAGTCGTGATTACACGTGAAGGTATTCTGTAGAAAATGTTATTCAAAGTTGTATGTTAATTCAAGTAAAGATCAACTCGTGAGGAAAATAATTACTCGTTTTTGTAATTAATAGAGCTATTTAAAAGTTAGTGAATGGACCATGTGTAAAGAGAAAGACGTTTAGAATATTTGTAATTTCGTAATTCTATTCATTGGTTTTCATACGGGGAAAAAATTAGTCCTTCGACAAGTAAGTATACGAGAAAACTACCTTATGCCATTTCCGCAATTCGAAGTGTTCTTCAACACATACCTTATACACTTCCCGAACATCCGGTATAACACTCGCTCTGCGGGACCATACTTATCATTACCCCTCCCTCTCTCTCTGTCTTTCTCCCTCTATCTCTCTCTCAGTCTTTCTCCCTCTATCTCTCTCTCAGTCTTTCTCCCTCTCTCTCTCTGTCTTTCTCCCTCTCTCTCTCTCTCTGTCTGTCTTTCTCCCTCTCTCTCTCTCTGTCTGTCTTTCTCCCTCTCTCTCTCTCTCTGTCTGTCTTTCTCCCTCTCTCTCTCTCTCTGTCTGTCTTTCTCCCTCTCTCTCTCTCTGTCTGTCTTTTCCCTCTCCTCTCTCTCTCTGTCTTTCTCCATCTCTCTCCTTCTCCCTCTCTCTCCCTCTCTGTCTTTCTCCCTCTCTCCCTCTCTCTCTGACTGTTTCCCTCCCTCTCTCTCTCTCTGTCTCCCTCCCTCTCTCTCTGTCTCCCTCCCTTTCTCTCTGTCTCCCTCCCTTTCTCTCTGTCTCCCTCCCTTTCTCTCTGTCTCCCTCCCTTTCTCTCTGTCTCCCTCCCTTTCTCTCTGTCTCCCTCCCTTTCTCTCTGTCTCCCTCCCTTTCTCTCTGTCTCCCTCCCTTTCTCTCTGTATCCCTCCCTTTCTCTCTGTCTCCCTCCCACCCTCTCTGTCTCTCTCTTTCTCCGTCTTCCTAACTTTCTCTCTCTTTCTCTTCCTCTTTCTCCGACTCTCCCGTCTCTCCTCTCTCGTTGTCTTTGTCTCTCTCTCTCGCTTAGTCTCTCTCGGTGGCTCGCTCGTCCCACAGGTAGCAGCAGCAGCAGCAGCAGCAGCAGCAGCACAGCCCCCACAGAGCACCAGCTGTAAATACTCGCCCTCGACGCAGAGGGTTGAAATTTAATTCCGCGCCCCCGCGGCTCTCCACTCTTCCACCCTCGCCCCCGCCCTCCACACTCCGCACTGCGCATTCCCTCCGCGCCGCTGAGAACCCCCTCCCTCCCTCCCTCCCTCCCTCCCTCCCCACTCAAACATTATTATTATTCCTTTATTTGCCCGTTCGGTGCCGCCGCGCGATGGTTCAAACAATTAGGTCACGTTCCCCTCCAAAAGCCGATGGAAAACTAGGTCTCTCTCTCTTCAAATTTGTCGCTGCAGCGTCGGCTGTGTACCGGTGAGCGGTTAAATGTTCGTGTAATTTCCCACAGAACAGCTGCACCCACCATCGGAATTGCAGTTTTAATGGACGGAAAAGCAGAGAAGACAACGCGAGAAAAATGTTTTGGAAGGAAAGGTAAGAAGCAAACCAAGACAGAAAAGGACCTGTTTTAGTTGTCAGGTCTTTAACTTAATAATACCCAATGAACAATATATATTACAATTGTTTCCTAATAGAAAATATAAACTTTGCTCATCATCACTGAGAATTTAGAACTGAATATGACTTGTGTGGTTTACATGGGATACAGCTAGTAGAAAAATACTTAAATACCGCCTTCAATATCACTACAATTGTTTCATTATTAAGAATATTGTGGAAAGTAATACTTATGACATTATAAATATGTGCTATTATATATTATCTCGCTTAATTTTTAAATGTTACTACCGTTAATTTTCGGAAGAAGGGCATTTGTTATTGTACAAATTAATTTTTATTTTGAAACTTATCTTATTCTTATTCACTTTCTAAAATACACGAACATTCTTTTTGGTTTGTTCATCCATTACATTTTGGTACAATATCACTGATTGTGAGCAATCAAATTTCTTAAACAGATAACAGTCTTTTTAATAACCTCACTTTCGTTTGAAAGTATGATCAAGTTAAAACAGGTCTAGAGAGTAAATGGCTTTCATTCACCCGTAAAAAATAGCTTGGATACTATCGTCGTATTCACGATTGATAAACGTTTTACTAGTTAATAAAATCGTATTTTCCTCTCCTGTATCATAAACTACAAATATAATAGAACAATGCCAATCTCATTTAGGCCTAATGACGTCGTACGGGACTCCACGATCGTGGGGACCAGTTCTACGAGAGTATCAGTCTGTATTTTGAAAGATACATCACAATCATCACCATTGGATGTCACTTCATTTATATTTTCAGGTTTCTGAAATAAAAGCCTTTAGACCTAACTTCGGATGGATCGGGTGAAATATTGATAAGAATGTTGGTGATAAAATGAATGACAGCCGAGTAATGGCGAAACAGACAAAGGAAAACGTGAGAAAACCTGGCGGTAACCCGCGTTTAACCCTACCATTTGTACATCGACAGGGAATTGAACCCTGCACCCCTCCGTGGAAGAAAAGCGATCCAACCGCTCCACTGTTTCCGCGTGTTTGATCCGTGAACGATTTAGCTTAAGATTCGCCATTGAGCGCAAGCAGCTAACAAGCTTTGAAGAAAAGGAAACGGCCTTCATTTAAAATTCGTTTGGCTAGTAAACGGAGATGAAGTCGGTCCGAATCGTGAGAGCACGAACTTAGTGAACGCTGAACCAATTTAGCGTCTTGAATCTAGTGATAAATACGAACATGGATTGAATTACTAGAATTACTAGCACCAATTGTTTGTTTTATTTTTTTATTTGAAGGGGTTTTCCGAAATATGAAGAGAGCCAATTGTATCTACACGGTACTAATACATACACGAGAGTGATACCAAAACTTAAATTTCCAACTTTTTTAGACACACAATGAAATGTTTATTTTCAATGAAGTTTACATCAATATAAAGTTTGAACATTTATCTATTTGTCTACATACGAGTAATTCCATTTTTGTCGATGCATTTTTGTAGTCCCTGCAGAAGCTTTTGTGTGCTCATGGCATACCAGTTCGTCGTCACGTTGAACCTCATCCCTCACCTCAGCATTGTTGCTGAAGCTCATCAGTCCAAATCTTCTTTCACCATAAATGAATTAATGAATTTTAAAAAATCTAATTTAGCCAATATTTATGTAGCTTGTATCAAATTTTATTAACACCAACATTTAATTATTGATATTATGACAGAGTTGAAATAATTGTCGGAATACTTAATATTTGTGATAATATGATTATTGCATCCTCGTCTTATACTGTACTCCTTTATTATTATTATTATTATTATTATTATTATTATTATTATTATTATTATTATTATTATTTAACTGCCACCAGGTCATATCCAATTGCAGTTCAAATAAAATATATGTATACGAAACACTTGATGGCCCCTAGGTACCAAGTCCCGACCAAAGGGTGGGTGGGTGATGATGTCCCATCCAAACTGTTGCAGGAGAGCGAAGGTTTGACGGACGAGGTGGGGACGAGCATTGTTGTTTCATTGCGTTATCTCAGCCGGTGACAGTCATCGACTCCTCCCAGATGGCGACCAACGTCGAACGCGTTCGTCCTAACCAACGTTCAAAGTTCGCGACCTAGCGAACCGGGAATGGAGCCCCTCGCAAGCGTCTGTAAAAAGATTAATTGGTTATTTCGTGTTTCCGGACACGTCAATCGCTATGGTCATTGTCTCATAAGTGTAGTACATGTTTGACATGGGATGTGGCAATGATCTTCCCCCGTTGGACGGCGAGTCCGCCCTTACGTCAACAAGCAGGGTTTTCCTTACCAGGTATCTCCCATAAACGGGGCACCGCCCACGCCGGGACAAGCTCTTCAGCTCCCGGCTGGGATCCCCAGGTGTGTGATAGTGAGTGCATGTAAATGTAAGTGTGTGTAAGTAAGGGGTGAGGATAGCACAAGGAAGAGAAAAGAAAGATCGCGCGCGGCCCATGGCTCGTTTGATACGGTACTGCACCGGCATTTGCCTGGCGTTGATCGGAGAAATCGTGGAAAACTACCGATCTTTAAGGAAAAGCGAGCACGAGAGGAAAGGAATGGGAATGTGGGTTGGAGAGAACTTCTCGATAAAGACAATGAGGAATTTCCATAAATACTCCGTAAGGATCCGGCAATGAAAGAACTACTCCCATCTTTCAAATCCACAGTGGTTGCTCCGACTGTTTGCTGAGGATTCGTTCGTCTTTTTATTTTCTTTTTTTTTTTTCTTGTGCAGCGGCGGATGTGGGCGTAGTTTTCGCTGCAGAACTTCACGGAAGTGGCTCTCTTTTATTTATTGATGCGCCCGAGGAGTAAATAAAAGCGCTTATCCTCCAGAAAATTCTTTGCGCCGAGACGCAAATCTGAAGAGTCGGAACCGGATTTGATGAGACTGAATTTAAAGCGAAGTTCGTGAAATTGGAGCTGTGGATACTGACGATCTCTATCTGGCACCATTATTTTCTTTCAATTTTGCATATTACGAGATTATATTTTATAACATCTCATATTTTTAATTTATTTTCTCTTTCTATTTGTTAAATAAAAGTGCCCATCCTCCAGAAAATTCTTTGGGACGAGACGCAAATCAGAAGAGTCGAAATCTAAAGCGAAGTTCGTGAGATTGGAGCTGATACTGTCGATCTCTATCCGGCACCATTATTTATTTTCAATTTTGGATATTACGAGGTAATATTTTATATCTCATATTCCAATTTATTTTTACTCTCGTAATTGTTTTGCGGTTTAAAACGAAAAAATACTTTTTTCTTCCTTACTTGGAAATGCATATCTTACTACCTACAAGACGCGAAGAGATTTTGTAGGATTGATGAAAAAGAAAATGAGAATATAGTTAGTTAATGTAGTTAGTATTAATTTGCATTTCATTTAATATGAATTTCCCCCGAATGAATACTAGATTAACTGAAGTCTTTGAAAACAGTGCTTACAACACTACCCTTTGATGTACTTCTATACAACAAAGGAAAAGTTAAGTACGTCCATTGATTAATGTACTTAAATTCTATGTCACGCTTATATTTGTCATTCATTTCTACGATCAATGGTTCAAACTTTTATTCTTTCCTAACGCACTAGTCTTTGGGTACATGAATGACAAAGAAATTATCTCTAAGCGAATTTCCATCGCAATTCAACGTCAACTGCAGGAGAGAAAAAAGTAATACCTATCCAACCCATTTGGTCTGCATTGCAGACATTATTTTATTTAAGCTCCATTTTCCATTCACCCAAGGCGGTTGGCAAATGGGCGGCGCAGTGGCGGAGCAACCAACCCAATCCCTCGCTGACTACGCGCTCTCCAGGTGGGTGGATGATTGGACATGTGACCCGCGGATGAATTAGACAGGTCATTTGACACAAACTACCTATTTTTTGAGCTGTTAAACACAAGTATAATTCCGTGATTCAGTGTTTCATACTTCGGACACTGGTTGTAGGGCCAGTTCTAAAGATTCTCAAATTCTGGCTTCGAAAACCAGAATTCGTTAAAAGCGGCTGGTGGCAAGGAGCAAAATATCTTATCAGGGGGCGGATTTTAATGAAATGTCAGTTTTTTTCCTTTTCACATTAGAACAACGACGTTTAGTATAGACATTCATTTTATGTTATGACAAAAAGAAATGACCCATTTTTATAGGCCATTATTTTGCATTTCGTATCGATTTCGACTAATAAGTATTTTTTTTTACTTTTTCTGTCATTTTTAATCCATTTTTTGCTGATTTCATCGATTTTAAAGTTGTTTTTAATGGTACTTGCTTCAAATAATATTTACTAGATGCAACAAATGTTCTTCAGAGAATTACTCAATAGCCTATTCAATTTGTTCGCTCAGAAATTCTTTGGACAGCAGTTGTGAGTTTGTAATTCTTGGGATGTGTATCAGCGCCATTGTCGGTACGACCGATTTCAGGATAACTAAAGACAGAGATTTCCTGGTAAAGCATAGTCCAAACCAAAAGTTTGAAAGCTGAATTCACTCGAACGAATCGAAGAAGCCTCGATTACATCAGTAACGTATCCAACATCTTGAGTTGTTCATCCGAACTGGTTTGGATAAAAAATGTTACGTCATTTTTCTTCGGTTTTAGAACTTTTTAAAGCATTTTAAGAGCATTTCATTGATGATTTTTGGCGATGTTTTAAGTCATCATGGAAATCCGTCCCCAACTTATTATGCAAAACGTAGCTTGTCGCAAAAACGTATGCCAAATGTCGGGTAAAATTAAATTATCCGACAAATCCCTCCATAAACAAGAACTAAACTTACTCAGCCAGGGCATGGTGCAGTCTAGTAATAAAATGATGGAAAGAAATAAAAATTATGGACACTTATTATATCGTCTCCTACAGGTGAATATGAAGTTAAACATTAGTAGCGGCGTGAGGGATATTTCAAAATTTTACATTTATGCATTTTTGAAAACTCGAAAGAATACTCAAAATATCGTTTTTGTCATACTAGTAAGTGATTTTGGCAGTATATGTAGAAGTTTAAAAGAAAAGGTTAAAAATAATTGGAGCCGTTTTTTAAAAAAAAGTCTTGTTTTTCATAATGTCCTTCTTTCACTTAAAATTACGAGAAAATGACTAATGTACGTATAATTATTTTAAGAAATTCTATGTAGAGAAGAATTTTTATTTGAAGAAAAAGTCTCTCTCTTCCATACTGAAGTTGTAGGGAGACTCCAAAAAATTTCAAATTTTCGCACTTTTCGAAAATTAGGAGTTAACAGTGAAAATCGAACTGACGCAAAAAATGTTTAATAATCGAACGAGAAAACTTTTGAAAACGTCCCAGGATCTTCGTGCAAGGTAGCTTCAAAATTGAAAAATTCAGAATCGCAAGTTTTTGAAATATACAATAAACACATTAAATTAAATTCAAATTCAAACTTTGCTATGAGTTGGAGGATTTCAATGACAAAAATCCCCCCAGGATTTGAGTGTCTTAAATCTGCCTGTACCAATTCGAGGATTCAAATCGAGGAAACGGGTTTAATAATTCATTTCTATACCTCTTCCTACAAGGTATCTTCATGTATCAAATAACATTGGCTGCGAGTGGCGTATGAGGTTCTTCGGCAGGGCCAAGTTGATGGGCTTCGATATCCACCCAAAATAGAGGTTAAGAAAATTTTTCGGACTTCGAGATGAAGGAAAATGATGGAGAGGAGAGGGAAAGGGGTCGCTTCGTCCTGTCAACAGACAGAACAATCTAAAACACAAAAACGTAGTCGCAATGCATCAAGAAAGGCACTAGAGAAAATAAGGATAAAATATAGTTCAGGAGTAAGAATGAAAAGGTATCGATTCAGTAACGCAAAGCAGCGTACAAAAGAACTTTCAAAGACACGTGGCAATCACGCACACGCGATCACTAGCAGAGTAATTAAATACGGACTAGGACATATAGGACGATTACCCGAGGACTCAACTACCTACGTGCTAGAAAAATTCCCAATAATATTCTTTAAAATAGTCTATGGTAACGATTTAATAACGATTCCAATTAGAATGTTTTGGAATTTTTATGTTAGTTATGCTTTACTCAGAGCATACAATATATTTACAGAAATAATATTTTGATGAGGCAACTTTTAAAAATTGATACCGTAACCCCTCCCAGTGTGGTAACTCCTCTCACTAAGGTGTCACGAGAGGCAATAACTTCTTACTTTTATTTTTTTCTGAACTGGACATTTCCAGTGCTTTTTTGTATCTGATTATAGTTGAATATATATCTTCATTTTACATTTTATTCCAAGAGTTAAGAGTTTTTTTACGTGCGTGACGTCTTTGTGGGTAACACTGGGGTAACCCCCCAAACGACTCCTTATTCTTATTCTAAATATCATTAGTCTGGCCCAACTGAATACTTGTTGAACCCGGCACCCGCTCGGCGGTTGTCCGCCCAGCGGCGAGTGCCGGCTGCGGCTGCGGTGGAACGGTGGCGGCGGCGGCGGCGGCGGCGGCGTGCGTCTCATCTCGCGGCCGCAAATCGCGGAGGAGCGGAGGCGTTAATTTCGGCCGGCGGAAAATGCAATTACGCGGACTCGGGACATTCTTCAGGGCATTTGGTGGCCACCCTGGAGGGAGGGAAAGTTGCCGTCACCACCTCTCTGGGATCACTGCCCTATCCCCGCCCCCTTATTGGGACACATCTGCTCTGTCTTGCACAATGCAGGCCCCTCAGCCCCGTCACGTCCGTCCCCGCACCTCTTCCTGTCCCCGTACCGCTCCCGTCCCTGCCCCCTCCCTGCCCCCTCCCTGTCCCCGCTCCCGTCCCTGCCCCGTCCCTGCTCCATTCCGTCGCTGTCCCCGCGCCCACTCCTGTCCCCGCGCCCACTCCTGTCCCCGCGCCCACTCCTGTCCCCGCGCCCACTCCTGTCCCCGCGCCCACTCCTGTCCCCGCGCCCACTTCTACCGCCGCAAACCCTTCATGTCCCTACACTCCTTCATGTCCCCGCATCGCTCTCATCCCTGATCCCTTACCGTCCCAAATGCCACCCTTTCTGTTACCGCACCGCTCCCATCTTTGTTCCCCTTTTCGTCCCAAACCCCACTCTTCCTGTCACCGCCCCGCTCCGGTTCTTGTTCCCTCTCAAGTTCCTGTCCTCGCACCCTCCCTCTACCCGCACCGCTCTCGTCCTTGTTTCCCCATCCCTGTCCCTGAACCGCTCCCACTGACGCCCTCGCTCCATCTCTGCGCCCACCGCTGCCGCTTCGTTGCTCTCGCCGCTGCTCATGCCGCTATATCGACCTCTGCCCCAATGCAGATGCTTTCGCCGCTCGCGCCTCAGCCACCCTACGCGCCCTCAGCCCTTCAAAGGCCCCGCGACCCTGTCTCCCTCGTCCTTCAGCCTCTCGCCCTCCGCCCCGTCAATTGTCTTCGCTTCTCCCGTCCGCGCCGCTAGAGCTGTCGCTGTGGCCCTCACCATCCTTCCTCCCTACCTCTTCAGCCCCCGACAGCACCAACACTACAGCCACCCTCCGACCCAATTTCGCCTTTTTGCACCTTCCCCCCTCCCTGTGTCCACCATCCGCCCGTTGTCTGCCTCCTGGCTGCAAACGGGCGGAGTCGTTAACTGAGAGACGGCTCAAAAATTCGATATTGGGATTCCACTGGCGACAGAGAAGAGCCGGCGCAGAACGGGACGGAGGAGCGAATGGAGCTTTGAGCACCCGAGGGGGCGGGGCGGAACGGGCGCGGGGGGTAAAAGGTCCAACGAACCGAGAGGAAGGGAGCAATATTGACGAAGGAGGAACCCGGAAGCTCGTAACAGAATAGTATAATCGAAAGAAGAACGCGAAGGGAAATCAAGAAATTGATTATTGTCATGAAAAGACCTACTCATTTGGAGATGCGGTTGAGCAATAAAGCAGATGTACAAATTACAAAGAAGTAGAAGTAAACAACGTACGAGAAGTATCAATAGCACGGATAATCTTAATAGCTTTAATTAGCGGACAGAAAAAATTATGTGTCCTATTTTCATGACAGCAGTAAAATATCAGATATGAAGCAGGGTGATATTTCCGTGAACCGTGAACCAGATAGGATGTACATCACTGGAACATCGTAAAAGTGAGTCAGCAAAGGAAATTACAATGCATTGGATGATATTGTTCAATAATGGTGAAATGAATCAAGATGAGACAGATATAGTGACTTGTAAGAATTAAATGAAATGAATGTAATAAAAGTATTCCTTTTAATGTTGAAAAGGTCAGATTGAAAATGTTCATTAATCAAGTACAACAACTGAGACTAGAGCACATGGAGAAAATGTCAAAAAGGCAAAAATGATTTTCACTTTTTTCAGTTTTTATTTTCCAAAATAACAACAATTTATAAAGGTCTTTCGCAGATAATTTAACCAATGAAACATAATATGAAAAAATTAAAAATAATCTACTTGCCAAGTTTGAGCTTATTGTGATCGACATGGAAACGAAATCAAACTCATACTCTATTTGCAACATTCCAACGACTACCAAACGAGAGGCCGAAAGAAACGGACAGAAACGAGGCGAAAAAATGGAGCCAAACTCCGAGGGTTATTTTTGACCGATGGATCTGAAAGCTATAAAAGCCTGGATGGAGGGCAGGCGTATGTCGGGACATGGCAGAATGTCGATACCCGCCAATGCCAGGCCCCAGCACTGCCCACTGAGCCGCTCATCTCGCGTCAATTGACGCGTCATCCCATGGCTCAGAGATGGTGCGCAACAAATCTCTGCATGATAAAGAGAGTTCAGTTCTTGTTTCTACGTTCATTATGTTAATGGCAATTGTGACTTCTATATCCAAATCCAGAGAATATGACCGGGAGCGGTAGCTCAGTGCATCAACTGATGTCTCTGTAGCGCCTCTCACCTGGAGGTCCTAGGTTCCCACTCCCCACGGCGGCAGGATTTTTGACACTAGCTTTGCAGCTAGGTCCAATTCAGTCGCTGTCTGGAGGAGAATTCTAGCGGCCGGCTGCTCTGATCGGTAGTTTTCCGTGGTTTCTCCGATCAACACCAAGTGAATGCCGGAGCAATACCCTACCAAACAGGCCACGGACCGCGCGCGATCTGTCCTTCCTCTTCGTTGTCCTATCCTCTCCCCTTACACACACACTTACACTAACATGCACTACACTACCACATATTCCGGGAGATCGGTCGGGAACCTAGAGCTTGTCCCGGCTGGGGCGGTGCCCCGCTGGTGGGAGATACCGGGTTGAGGGGAACCCCGCTAGCCGACGGTAGGTCGGCGCCGGACTTCGCCATCCAGCGGGGAAGTTCACCGCCATCTCACGAGAAAAACATACACTACACTTACGGGACTAATGACCAAAGCCGTTGACGCGCCCGGAAGCACGAAAAATCAATCAATCAATCGATCAATCCAGATAATATGTTTTGGAGGAGGCTCACGATTTCATGCCCTCCCCTTTCCTGACCTGGTGACTTTCAATGCCGTCGTTGTACGAGGGGGATGGAGTAATCACGTGGTGATGAAAAATTATTTTGAAACAGATGATGGTTGAGATTCGCGTAGATGATTAGTGATAGCATGAGAAGCCTACTTCTTTCGAGAAGGTACATTCATTTCATGCTTCCCAGGCGAAGAGTATGTGATGCGCTGAACACCAAAGTATGAACGGTTACCAGCACACTAACAGGCAGGCGGAACACACACTAATGTAGTTGGCAAAAAATCATGAGGTAGTACTTAGTACTTTTGTGCGGGCAACCAAAGCTAATTATTAGTAACAAGAATTAACTGATTTCTCATGACAACTAAATTTTCATTAATTTAATCCTCAAATATGATTCATTATTTTTTTCGCGTCGCCTCAAAGGCTGTTCGCAAAAGTAACTTAGATATTTTACCACCCGTATCCGATAAAGAAGTACTTTAGACACTTACTCTTCACCCTTAAGAAACGTCTTTAAACTTCTGTATAAAATAAAAATAATTGTCAGCAAATTATGTGGTTTTAATTCATTTTTCTACAGCAATGAGCACTAACATACTTTAGTAATCGGCAAGAAATAGATTTCTTAAAATACTAATTTAATTTTTTTAAAATTTCTTGCGAATACACTATACGTCTTCTCTAGGAAACCACTGATGAAAATGTGTGCAACAAGATCGTTTCCTGTGAAGACTTCTTGATAAACATCCTGATCCCTTAACATTTGATGTTGTAATGTAATTCATCCAAAAATGTTCTACTCGGAGAACTTTAGAAAATTATTACACGTAACAAATTAATATTTTTCCTTGGTTTCATAAAGTGGTTCTTTATATACTATGAAAATCAAGTAAAGGGAATATTCCATTGATGATAAAAAATGTATATAACTACTTAAAATTCTTCTCATCCTGAGTGTCGTTGCTTATTGTATCTTTCCGTCATTCCATCCACGTTCGTTGCTTATTATAGCTTTCCGTCATTTCAACTCAGTACAGTATTTTAAAAAATGAGTTCCAACGTATTTCATTCTATTTTTAACAAAACATCTTTCATTTAGCGAGTGAAATACCGTGTTACATTCGACGCCTGGAACAGCCAAATTTTTCAATTTCCAGAACTGTTCCGCTCAACGTGAATTTGAAATTCGCCACAATGCAATTCGCGTCGCCAACGATTTCCCGCCCTCACCAATCATCTCGCCAATCGGTGCTGCTTCCACGGCCATAACATTTGCACAGCCAATGTGATTGGTGCCCACGCACGGTTTTCATCAATGCCATCAAACTTCAGATCCCACGTAATCAGCCCACCAGAATACAATTAAGCATCTGTGACCCTGACGGCTGAGAGTGCTAAGGTAGCGGAGCTGTGGTAATTTTGGTACGATTGGTGGAAGGTTCCAGGTCCATAGTCATAGTTATCACCTCGTACGTCGTAGCATGGTGGGTGTTCACACTCACCATGCCTCACCCATCGAACCAAATTCTGTCTGTCCTTGCCTGCCTGGATGGAGTAGTGGTATGTGGGGACATACAAGCAGCTGATACCAAGGCCGGATGATACCCTGATCCACTTTTTTGTGGCACGGCGGAGACCAACTACCATGTATATCCCGATAACCCTCCTTTCTTACCACATACTCTCACCCTTGACCGGCTAGCGTAGCCGAGAATACACTATGGGCCATGACATTCAGGCGGCTCCCCCAAAGGATCTCGGTTAAGTGATTAATTATTTCGTGTTTCTGGGTGCGTCATCTGTATTCATTATTCCCGTAGGTGTAGTACATGTATTCATCGGGGTCATGCGGAATAGATGGAAACAGGGAACCATGCTAATGAGATAATATTGAAAATTGGGACATTCGTAATGAACTGAAAATTGGGACATTCGTAATAATATGTTTACCTGTTTTGCGAACTGTCATTTTAGTACTTTCTAAATTGCAATTTCCGTGTTTCCGGAGCTCCAGTCGACGAGAGCATGGCCTGATACTTCAGTTACCTTGTCACGAGTAGCCAGAGAGAACCTGAAAACTGGTCCCTCGTTAGGTTAATTTTTCAACACTTAGGAGTATGCAAACTAATTTGTCTCACAAGAAGCACATAATTGTACGCGTTACGGAACAAGAGAATTCTTACACAAACTGCTGAGCATTGACGAGATGTTTCTCACCAAAATAACGTTAACATGTGTGTTTTTCCCTGTGCAGAGACCGGGTCAAAATAACTCACGTACACGTCAACAACACACGTGCACAAATTAAATCCAAAACATAAGGAATAAATCATTATAAATCATTAAACAATCATTCTTATCATCACTATTGCTAGCGCTGTCACGCCATCCGTTTTCTCCCGCCCCGCCCCACCCTCCACCACAGTGCTGCCTCCAGCTGAATGTTCCGCGCGCTGTCCTTTCCGACAGCTGCGCAGCCAACAAACAAACGTATCGCCCCCGCGCCAACGCAGCGGCGGCACACAGCATCGCGCGACGGTCAGCAGCGGCGGCGGCGGCGGCGGCTCCGTTTCCGGAGGAACCGCGCGGCCGTCACGTTGGCCGCACCGCGCCGCGCGCTCGCCACCACTGCGCCGGGCGCTATCGCGACGTGTGCGCCTCCGGACAAGCGTATCTCCGTCTGTGCGAGAGCGAGAGCGAAAGGAAGACCGCTCGCGCCCGTAAGGAAGGGGGCAGGTGGGGAGGGAGACAGGTGGGGAGGGAGACATGTGGGGAGGGAGACAGGTGGGGAGGGAGACAGGTGGGGAGGGAGACAGGTGGGGAGGGAGACAGGTGGGGAGGGAGACATGCGGGGATACAAGTGCGGAGGGGCAGGCGGGGGTGCAGGTGAGGAGGGGAGTAGATGGAGGCAAATAAAGGCATGTGGGGAGGGGCAGGCGAGAAGAATAACAGAGACAGGCGGGGAGGGGCACAAAAGGGGAGGCAGGTGGGGAGGGGGCAGGTAGGGAGGTAGAGGAAAGTGAGGAGGGACAATTGAGGAGGGAAGCAGGCGGGGTTGGGAGCGAGTAGGGAGGCGGAGAGGCGAGCAGGCGGGGAAGGACAGGCGGGGAGGGCAGGTGGGGACGGGCAAGCCGAAAAGGTGCAGGTAGGGAGAAGTCGGACAGGCAAGATGGGGCAAGTGCTTAATGAGGCAGAGTGGAGTGGGGCAGAGTGGACCTGGCCAGGGGGACCTGGCAGTTGTGAACGTTGCGATGCGAAGCGATTACGGTAGGTGGGGAAGATGGTTAGGCATACAATGGGGAAGGGAGGAAGGAATATAGGGCGGAGAATGTGAAGTCTGAGTTGACGTTTGTTGCAGCAGAGATAGGCATTGAACCGGTGAACGTGATGTAGGTCACTTTTCCTGAATAGAATGGCATAACCCCAAAGTTTTAATATTAAGAAACTATTTCAAATTACAAAACCCTCTAGGTCAAGGGCAAAATTTATTAATCAATACTCAGAGAAAATGTATAAACCAATCATTTCACTACGAACAAGAAACGATTCCGTCAAACCGTCTACACCCGTTTAGAGGATAAAAATCAGAGACTCGAACTGCTGTTTCATTAGCTATGGCCAGATCATCTTTTGTGCTAGTTTTATCAAGTCAAATACAGACCAACAGATTATTGTAGACATTCTACATCTCTTTGCAGGTGCGTTGAGTAGAAGGTGGAAGTGCAACGCAAAGATAATGAAGCAACCCTAGAGTGGGGAATGAAGGTGATGAATTCCATGGAGACAGTGGAGGAATATCACCGCCACCAACACCATTAAAAGTGTTCTACATTTAAGGGCTTATTGACCTTTACATATGACGCGCCCGGAATCACTAACCAATCAAAATGGTCAGAACATTTTACTAGAGTGTTCGAGATATTAACACTCGCTAAGAGGCAGTATCTCCTTTTCAAGAGAATCCTCCTCCGTGATATTATAACAAATAATCTTTTTAATGAACTAATTATCAAAATTAAATTAACCGGATAAGCTAAAATATCGGATTAATAAAAAGTTACACAGTTTTCATTTTCTTCTATTTCAAATAATTTTGTGTTTATATAAATAAGTCGGTTTCGTTAATAGTAAATTTACTGCCATACTTCCAATATTTTCATACATGATTTTGACATTACATAAGTAACACATAAGAACAAAAGCTTAACTATAGAATTGCTATATATTTATTGATATCCCCAGAAACCAAAATACTATATTACAGTTGTTACCAATTAATAACTTGGAGCAGCGTCAGAAATAATCCGAAAAAAGTAGTGATATTTTGAAACCTCGTAGCTCTCTTAGCGTTTGGTTGAGAAATAGCAAATTTGCAGAGAAATATAAGATACATAAAATTATACATAACCATTTTTGCGCTAATACTAAGATCAACTAATAAAAAGGTGTGATCTTAGGTGTACTTGTTAAAAGAAAAAAAGTTCGAAAATTACTTTTTTTCTTCTTTTACCAAACCTTCCCCCAAAGCATTGCAAGGTGCAGAATCATTTTCTTCAGTATATTTGGTAAAACCTTTGAACAATAATAAAAATTCTAAAACAAGTACAATATTTTCACTTGACATTTTTGTCAAAATACTGACAGCACGCACCTGAACTCAGGGAAAACATTCCTTACAAAGGAATCAGACACAAGATCCCTGACTTCTCTTTCCGCTTTAAGTTCCCTTTACCAGAAAAGCCACAAGTGCAACAATAAGAAGAGTAATAGGTCGCACGCGACGGCGTGCAAGGAAAACGAGGTGCATTTCGGGAAACACGTTGCCCTCACGCGGTCCATTACAGGGCCCACCAAAGCGTAACCTCCTTTCCCACGACGCCCTCAGTGGGAGACACAATGCCCCACGGCGTGGGAACGTGGGGCGAGGTTTCCGTGCTATAAAACGTCTCAGATTAAAATCCATCTCCTTTAAACGATACCAAATGAGAGAAGTAACGAGGGAAATATTTCAATGCTGCTTCCTTTATATAGTCCGTCTTCCGAGCATTCTTCTAATTTCATTTGCGGTAATGCAATTACTACTAGTTGGTTCTTTCTGGCGATAGGGGCGGTGCCGGCGGCAAGTGGACAGCGCGCGGGAGGCTTTGTGGGAACGGAAACACGCTAAGTGAATTAATTAGCAATTTAAAAAAGTCCGGAAATTGGCATCGTGCTCGTTGTGTGGCTGTGCCGCCACAGATGAGACAGAGGAGGCTGCCGGCTGGCTCTGCGGCCACGCCCACTGCGTCGCTTTCGTTTTGCGCATCCCAGGCCTTGGTCACTGCACGGGCGGGGAAGATACGCCATTGGGGGACTCGCGTTCCGCTAAGTCGTCTTCGCGTTCCGCTAAGTCGTCTTCGCGTTCCGCTAAGTCGTCTTCGCGTTCCGCTATGTCGTCTTCGCGTTCCGCTATGTCGTCTTCGCGTTCCGCTATGTCGTCTTCGCGTTCCGCTATGTCGTCTTCGCGTTCCGCTATGTCGTCTTCGCGTTCCGCTATGTCGTCTTCGCGTTCCGCTAAGTCGTCTTCGCGTTCCGCTTCGTCGTCTTCGCGTTCCGCTTCGTCGTCTTCGCGTTCCGCTTCGTGGTCTTCGCGTTCCGCTTCGTCGACTTCACGTTCGGCTTCTTCGACTTCACGTTCGGCTTCTTCGACACTTCATAGTTACCTCGAATTCAGCCGCTGTCTGGGAGAGAAAACTAGCATCCGATTGCTCTGATCGTTAGTTTCTCGTGGTTTCCCCGATCAACATCAGATGAATGCCGTAGCAGTACCCTAAACCGTATCACGAACCGCGCGCGATATTTCCTTCCTCATCCTTCTTGCCTCCTTTGCCGTTATACGTATACGTGGGATTTTACATGAACTATACAAATCAGTCAACCAATCAAGTAAAAAAGGCACGATGCTTTCTTTATCAGATCCAGATTCTTTTTAGAGAATCATTTTCCTCTTTATTGTGTAGTACTGTTTACATTATCTGTAATACCATTATATTACTTTACAACTGTACTAGTGGTCCCGGCAATGCTTCGCTATTGAAATGTACTACACTTCACATGCTACTGGTCACGTGAGTGTTATTCACGTTTTACGCTATGCTCTGCAAAAATTTGGATAAATGAAAACTTTCTCGCAAGTTTGGGTTTGCTCTATTGTCCCTGTTTGGACGCGGTTGTAAAGTATCCTGTTGTTAAAACGTTCTTCAAGTTTAGGCATGTATTTGCTATGACACTGTCTTGGAGAAATTTGATTTACTTGTCCACAATAACGTTGAAGGTAATAATTCGGCTGATATTTCACGATCGCAGTGGCAGAAATATGGAGTGAAGTTGTGCTTAGTACTAGAAGTTTTTTTTTGTTTTTTTTTTTAAAACAACTCAACTATTCTCAATTTGTTCCTTACATGAACATTCGGTGAATTATTTAGAAATAAGAATAACCTGAGGTGTCCTTTGACAGCACTTCTCAGATGAAAATTGAATTTTTTAAAACTTTATCCAGCTATTACATTTTTAAATGACCATTGCAATTACATTGTCTTTGTTAATATTTTATTTATATCTATGGCTAAGATCTAGGGGGCGGTATCGTTTCAATCTTCTGAGGTCTTCACTGTTGTCCAGAATTTTCATTGCAAGGTAATATGGATGGTTTTCAAGGCTTTTTTCGTATTTTAACTCTATTCTGTAATGGTCTGTTGGATAGTTGGAATTTGCAAATCAAAATGTGATGTATTGTTAGATACATGCCATGGTACATTTATTATGTATCGAAGAACTTTCGACAGAAATCTTTGCAGAATTTCAATATTCGAATGCCTAGCTGTTCCCAGAACTAGAAGATGCAGCGGACTGCGTAAAACATCTGTTCAAGGGCGCGTGAGTCAGCATAAACGCATAAAATCTTCAGCAGCGCGAGTCTATGTGCGACAGACATACGCATATTTCCATTGAGCTATGCGAATATTCTTTACGCAAGTGCAAGAAATAATTTGACAAAGTTTTATCGCAATCGGATGAACGATGCGGCAGCGCATAACATACGAACAAACATTGACTTTTTTAAATTAGGTTACAAAAAACGTGTATTTTCAGGTAACACTTTTGTAAAGAAAAACATTAGCCACTTTACTATTTTCCATTTGTGAACTTTCAGTTTTAATAGTGAAGTGACCACTATTTTTACATAATTTTAACTTTTCAAGCTTCTCTAACTACCAGACAACACGTATTCAACAACTCAAACATCGAAAAAATTGATCAAAAGGGAAAGATTTCCTTAATTATCTAAAAACTCTGGTTTGGAACGTAGCACCTTTGTAAGATTAACTCTTCAAAACAAGCAGGTCCTCCGCATTTCAGGTAGCTCCCATTGCCACGTAGTATATGTGCTCTTCTAATTTTTGGCGCTTAATATTCATGGGAAAGCAAACTTTCGTTGATAAATATTGCCTGCGTGCAGATTAAAAACTTGGTCGCGGGAATTATCGTGCACCTTTTTTAGATAAAGCTCCTTAGACCTCGCTTGCTTTGCCGCGCACGTTGACCGCTTCGTTTTTATTCCACATTCGCCGCACGATAACACACCACCGGAAGGAGGGGAACGGAAGGGGAAGCAAAGAGAAGGGAAGTTCAACCGTCACGTGGCACACACAGGCTACACACCCCTCTGGTAGTCTCCGCAACGGGCAGTAAAGCAGAAAACGCAGCACGGTACCAGTGTAGTTTTATTCGTGAGGAATCAGAAGTAAAAACAAGGCTACAAATCGGTATTTATTGTTTACTTTTAAGTTTATACACGAAATAAATGGGAACGACTATTATCTTCAACAAGCCCACTCCGTCTAAATGTTCTGATCACATGCCTGTAAACACAATGGGAACCACCACTTACGAACAATTTGCTGTTTTAAATCTATTGCTTTGAAAGCACACCTTCCAACCCGCAGTCCTCAACTTCACTAAGAAATATGTTAAATGAATGTACGTTTCGATTCTACCTGTCTTCCCCTCCTTTTACTCATTCAATAAATCTAAGGAAACACTTTTACGTAAATAAACAATTGCGCCTGGAAATGCGCCGCTATCAGTTTACTGCGCTCGCTATCTCTATTCATAATTATTATAATTAATGTCAGAGCTGTTCAATAAAAACACCGCTCATACGAGAACTCGGGAAATTAATATATTGAGGATAATCTATGGATTTTACCGTTACCAATAAAAATACGCCATTCAAATATAAGTCGCACGGCGGTGCTATTTTGTTAATATCTTTTTTTGCCCAACTTCCTCTGTTATGTCATTACACATTGAAACCAATAAAATACAAACAATAAAAACTAATTGAAAACTAATATTTACAATAATTTCAATAAAAAACATTAACACCAAATAATCAGCGTACACTCATATTTGGAATATTATCATTAGTATCTTTTTATTGTTTTCTAATCATGCACATGAATTACCATTATTCTTATTATTTTGTTTCGGAAATATATCTATTATTGACACTTTACCCTTAAATAAATTTTCAAGTTGGTGACTTTCCTTTTGTCAAAATTTTGCCTTCTTGGACAAATTCCCCGTCGTCAGTAGCATTTGTAATGGGATCCCCGAAATTCTTCGTTCTTATTCCGCATCTGTTTCTTCACACACGTTTTCGAAATTTTTCAAATTAAAATTCAAAATAAATTTTCCCAAATGTATTACGCTTTTGACTTTACTATTCTTCCACATGTTAAATGCCCTCGCTAACTCCGATTAAAAAAACACTTTAAAAATTCTAAATTGCTCCCGAACCTCACTACAGCCCCTCTTAACTCTATCGCGTCCACCTTCGTTCTCTTTTCTAGCAATACATCTGGAGATTCGGCCATTGTTAGCCCACACGCCGCAGATCTGCCATAAAACTCCTTCTTCGTGATTACCACACCACTTATCATTTGTTTTACGAATCCTGCTCAAGCATTTGGTAGTATCTTTTCTAATCAAATACTGCGTTTTTCTTTCGTAAATAAACATAGTTTCTTTATTTCCACACCCTTAAAATGTTTTGATAATATAATTATTCTTTCATTTATGTAATTCCTATTTACCTCCTGTCTTATCTTTTAAGTGTTCTTTTTCTATATTATCGTATTTTACATCATAGGTCCCTTACATCATAGCTACATTGTTTTGTTTTTTAATCGTCATTTTTTCTAATTTAATAGTGATAGTATTCAACTTTAAGATGAATATAGCTCATCTCACTAATAAAAACGTAAGTCACGTCTTTTGAATGTTGAAAGCATCTAAGATCAAAGATAGTTCTGCACGTCCTAGGCTCACAACAAGGGAAAAGTTTTAAGTGTTTACATCGTGAAATAATTTATGAGAAGACCGAGAAATAAAAAGAAGAATGCACCGATTGCAAAAAGTGTGCGTTCAATTTTACAGCTTTCAAAAATAGATTAAGAAAAGACACAGCTGATAATTTATGAAATAGAGGTTCATCTACAGGTTCACAATGGAAGTGAAAACAGAATGCTTACTACAGCTGACATGAAGCGAACTGAAAGAATAGCAATGGAATTCCTTCAACCTCTGAAGAGCTTGACAGACTAAAGAAAGTAAATACATACATCTGCTACAGAGGGGAAAGATCTTAAATGAAATAACACGTAGAAAAACGAAAAAAACATAGAACGTAGAAAAGTAAAAAAACACGTAACTTGTGAAAAAGGTGCCAGAAAAGAGAACGTGTATCGCAGAAAATATTCTGCTGTAACGCAAAATAACGCACAATTCCTTATAAATTCGAAGAAGTACAATCGATTTTTGAAAAAGTCACGCACCTATCAGCAATAACACAGGAGGGCCGTGAAATTATTATTACGTTATTTCTTGAATACCTTACATCACTAACGTGGCACTTTAAAAGTATAAAATGAAAATAAGGATACAAAAAGATACAATTCTTTTCTAACATATAAGGCTAATTTCTACTCACTTTCGCCTTCGAGACTGAGATTGAACAAGTAACACCGCTTTCCGTCATCAAACAATAGAATAAATACAAGCGCCAATAATGAATTAGTGGAAAGGCGATGTGAGAATAATATATAAAAACGAAGAACGTACAGGGTTATTTATGATTACAAGGTTTAAAGGGAAACAATTATCAATTAATAAATGATGTTAAGCAAAATGAAGTCAACGTACATACATTGAATGAGTTCAGAGAAAAATTATACGCTTACATTTCTTCTCTATAGGCAATATCATGTTAAATGTTATATTTCTTTAATCAAACGAGACTATAGTTGTCAAATAAAGGTTTAATCTTTACTGCTTGATCCAAAATCGTCTCGAGAGAAACCAATCAACTTATAATCTCAATTATACTTTATAATAGAATTATAATTTTATTACAGAGAACGTTACGTAATGCTGCCGAAAATAGATTTCAAAAGGGTCTCATTTTGGAGTGCCCAAACGAAAAAATCTCATATTGGAGACCCTGGCACCAAAATGTGCTTTTTTTACCCCCGCCCTGTTCGTCAGCCTGTCTATAGTCTGTGAACAAAGACTGTGCCATTCTGTACTATTACTAGTTTATAATTTTGTGGGTTCGTCTCCTTCTGTTTGTGATCGTTTATTAGGCATCACATTTCATAAATGCCTCAAACTTTAATTAGGGTTTTCACAAATCACTTGTTGAGATTAATTTATAATAAAATTAATCTACAAAACATTAACCAGAATATTTCAGCACAATCGTCAGGCATTTACATTCAAAAGTAATACTTGGAGGTCTTGTTTCACTTAACAACTAGTCGACATTTATTAATACTCTCGACATGAAGAAAATTATTTTTGATAATTATTGGGAAAGTGAACAATACCGCTGGTTAAATTCCTAAGAGATACTAAAAGAAAAGTTTCAACCCTTCGTCATAAATTAGGAGGAGAAGCGTCACGAAAAGTGAGAGGAACGGAGGGATCTTTCTTAGAAGCAAACTTTCAAGAAATTCGAAACTGACAGGGTCCAAGTGTCAGGTGCCAAGTACACGTTACAAATAAACTGAACACACTATGGCACCAACACGACGGAGACGCTGAAGGATAAGGACAAGATGACCGAAGGCGACAAAGAAGAAAAAACTCACGTCATTTAGCGCCAAAGTGACGTGTAGCGTTTCTGGAGCGGCGTCTTTGCCACGCAGAGGGGACAAAAATTACAACAAAAGCAAAGCTTGACGATACGGCCTGAGAGAAAGGAAAGACAGAGCGGGATGACGGGGTGGAGAGGAGGGAGAGTGGCGGAGTGGCGGGGTGGGGAAGTGGGGAAGTAGCGGAGTGGGAGAGTGGCGGAGAGTGGCGGAGAGTGGCAGAGTGGCAGAGTGGCAGAGTGGCAGAGTGGCAGAGTGGCAGAGTGGCAGAGTGGCAGAGTGGCAGAGTGGCAGAGTGGCAGAGTGGCAGAGTGGCAGAGTGGCAGAGTGGCAGAGTGGCAGAGTGGCAGAGTGGCAGAGTGGCAGACTGGCAGAGTGGCAGAGTGGCAGAGTGGCAGAGTGGCAGAGTGGCAGAGTGGCAGAGTGGCAGAGTGGCAGAGTGGCAAGTGGCAGAGTGGCAGAGTGGCAGTGGCAGAGTGACAGCGTGGCAGCGTGGCAGCGTGGCAGCGTTGCAGAGTTGCAGGGGGTTGCAGAGTGGCAGAGTGGCAGAGTGGCAGAGTGAGTGGCAGAGTGGCAGAGTGGCAGAGTGGCAGAGTGGTAAGTGGCAGAGTGGCAGAGTGGTAGAGTGGCAGAGTGGCAGAGTGGCAGAGTGGCAGAGTGGCAGAGTGGCGGAGTGGCAGGTGGCGGAGTGGCGGGTGGCGGGTGGCGGGTGGCGGAGTGGGAAAGTGGGGGAAGTGGGGAAGTGGGGTGGGAAGTGGCGGAGAGTGGCGGAGAGTGGCGGAGAGTGGCCGGGAGAGTGGCGGAGAGTGGCGGAGAGTGGCGGAGTGGCGGAGAGTGGCGGAGAGTGGCAGAATGGCAAAGTGGCATAGTGGCAGAGTGACAGCGTGGCAGAGTGACAGCGTGGCGGAGTGACGGCGTGGCAGGTGACGGCGTGGCAAGAGTGACAGCGTGGCAGAGTGACAGCGTGGCAGAGTGACAGCGGGCAGAGTGACAGCGTGGCAGAGTGACAGCGTGGCAGAGTGACAGCGTGGCAGAGTGACAGCGTGGCAGAGTGACAGCGTGGCAGGTGACGGCGTGGCAGAGTGACAGCGTGAGTGACAGCGTGGCAGAGTGACAGCGTGGCAAGTGACAGCGTGGCAGAGTGACAGCGTGGCAGAGTGGCAGCGTGGCGAGACAGCGTGGCAGAGTGGCAGAGTGGCAGAGTGGCAGAGTGACAGCAAGTGGCAGAGTGGACAAGCGTGGCAGAGTGGCAGAGTGGCAGAGCAGAGTGGCAGAGTGGCAGACTGGCAGTGGCACTGGCAGTGGCAGAGTGGCAGCAGACTGGCAGACTGGCAGACTGGCAGACTGGCAGACTGGCAGACTGGCAGACTGGCAGACTGGCAGACTGGCAGACTGGCGGGCTGGCAGGGTAGTGGGATAACGCGGTAGCGGGATACCGTGACGGCGAGTCGGAGAAGTGGGCGGGATATGGAGGTGGCGCAGTGGCTGGCTTGGCGGGTGGCAGAGGGAGTGGCCGTGTGTAGGAGTGGAATGGAGGTGTGGTGTTGAGGTTTGAGCAAAGGAAGAGTGAATGGGTGGTAGGGTGGAAGAGAGGACGAGTGGAGGGACGGACTTTCTGAAAGATCGTTAATGGCCGCCTGCCTTTTGCTTCAATAAAAGAAAGTTTTATTTCTAGGCCTCGCTCGCACGTAGCGGCTGAGGCGGCCGTCCTCGTCTTAAGGGCAAGGAAGGGTGGGGTGAGGGCGAAGGATAGGGTGGAAAGTTCGTTCTCGAAGTTTTCTTCACGCAGTCGAAGCTTCTGAGCGAGTTGAGTAGCCTCCTTTTATGTATAACGCAGTAGTGTGCAGTATTTTCTCTTGCGAACGACTTTTAAATATGGACAGACGCTCTTAGCTAATGACTAGTACGCAAGTCCGACGTTCTTTGGTATTCTCACAAGATACGTTTCGGAGATTTGAGGATTTAAATAGATCAGTTCACGAACAAATCCAGACTACACGAAAAAACAATAAGAATAATATAAATTTGTTCAAGAAAGTTTAGATAATATTAGAGATTATATAAGATTATATTTAGATTATATAAGAATTTTATAATTTAGTTTGTATTGATTTTATTTTTTATTAATTTTAATATAATTTATAATTTTAAGATAATAATTAATTGGAACTTATTGTGAATTACTGAGTTGTAAAACAACCCTTGTGGAAGGTTTTTGCCCTTAAAAATATCTTATAGGTAATAGTAATAACAATTATAACTTTCATAATTATATTAAATACTATTTTCGAAAAATATTCCCTGGTACTTATGAATATCAGATTCTTTCAGAGGAATGCATCATCCAGGAAACTGTTAATATCATGTTTTTAATATTCATCGTGTATGTGGACAGTGCATATACAAAACAGAAAACTTGCCAACTAGAAAAAATTAAAGAAAGGAAGAAGTTTTTTCTAATACAATTAAAATAATTTTTATTCATCAAAATGAAGGAGTTCCAAATTCTTTTATCACGCAACTGGCATCTTAATCTTTAGACGATACAGCAACAACAAAATGGAAGGTCTTTGCATTAATACGAGTATAATTTTATAGTTATATTAGAAGGTAATGATGTATTGATAGATATAATTTTCCAGAAGAAAGCATTCTTGCAAAGATAGAACTCTCACAATTATTCACGCAACTTGAATTTTCCTGTCTGGAAATATTTTATTTATGCCCTGAAAGGTTTCTTCCAAGAAATTATTCTGTTCTTTCTCTGGCATATTTGAGTACATATATCATTAATGTAATTAAGGTAAAGAAGACACATTTTAAATAATAGCTGTGAAGTTTCCTCAATACTTAATAATCCTACAAATATCTACTTTTGGTTTCTCCCGTTCTACCAGCAAGACAAATTCAAATTTTTTTTCTCATATTCAGATACAAAACCTGTATTTTACCCGTAGAGAGGTTATGCAAATTTGCTCATTGCCTCACCAGACTCCACTCTGTCTCTCAAAATTTGCGTGGACACCTCAAACTTACGTAAAACGAACGTCACTCTATTCATCTCATAAGACCCGTGTGTCAAAACTTCCAGAGCAGAAAACAACAAAATGACACTTTCCAAGAAACGCTTCATTCAATTTCAAGTTCAAGCAGACTTCATTTTAAAAACTGGCAGCGTTTTTACGAATCTGCATTGCTTTTACGTCTCACGCAGCCCATTGCAAACCGCTAGTGCCACCTCGGAGGGCGGGACGGGAAAACAAGAAAAGAAAATTAATGGAGCGAAGCTTCTCTTCTTTCCTTTTCCGACAGCAGGGGGCGCCCCCAGGACCAGCAAAAAGTGTTTGGTTAGCGAATTAGAGAATAAATGCAATAGAACTGAGTACACTACGCCGATGGCGGTGCCAGATATAGAGAAAACTGACGCCCTTGGAACCATTTTAAGGCTGCGGTGCTAAAACTACACCCCGAAAAATACGTGCGTGGCATTGAAAGGGTTCGGGGGCAACTCAAAAATGAATAAAGGATCTTTATTTCAGAGACTAAAAGAAACTTATTGTACTCTTGATTTATGTTAAGTTTATGATGCTTTTCTCAACAAATTTATTTCTGGTTTTGAGTCACACATTGAACTGAAGAAAAATATAATTGAACAAATTAGAACTCTAATAGTAAAACGTTTCTTAGACTTTTTGCAGTTTTTACATTGTAAAACATTTAATCTAGTCTTCCGTTGCGTGTTTTAACTTTATCTTTGAAATTAATTAAATTCTCATTCAAATCATATAATCCGAATTTTACAATTTTCCCTAATAGTACCTTCTTTACCTTTAATATATTTTAATTCGTTAGCTCTATAAGATATAAACTGTGAAAAATCTCTACTGAACAGTTAATCTACACGTTTGAGAAGCATCTGGTAAATTTTCGCTGCCATGATACAGAAGTATTATCCAATAAAGCAGGACTAAATGTAATGCAAACGTCACTGGAGTCGAAAGGAGATCGGATGGAATTGCGTGCAGACATTTCATGTGGGGATGGAGTAAGCGGTGGGCGGAGATGGAGGAGGATGTGACGGTTGAGCGGGGAAGGGGGATGTGGAGGTGACAGACTCTGAGGCGAAGGCGGCAACCTGGTGGGAGCTACGGGATGGGGAAGGGAGATCCGAGGCCAATGCCTCACCGCACGCGATATTAAGTTCCCAACGTAGCCGGTAGAGGGCACAGGCCGCCACAACCGCAGTTTCAGGGCCTCGAGAATTGTTGACGTCTTATTTTTTTTTCTCTGGCAGTATAGGAGAACCTCGCAATGTAATAATGAAATGGGGTCGTAAGCCAAAACCAAACTAAAGGGCAGGTTATGCGATACAATCACAACGAACTGGACAAAACAGTCACAATAAGTAAATAAGAAATTTTGTTAGAGGAGCAGTTTAATTGGTAATTAGTTTGTCACAATTATATTAGCGTAACCTATAATTCGCTTTGGTTCGCTTGATCGGCCACTACCCCTACCCTGAGAGGGAGAATTCTTTGTCTCGTGGACCGGCTTAGGGCATCAACTGATGTCACTGCGGTGTCTCCGATCGGGAGATCCATGGGTTCGAATCCCGACTGTGGAAGGATTTTCGACACTTGCCACATAGCAAGAGCAAATTCAATCGCTGTATGGAGAATTTTAGCGGCCGGCTGCGGTAAAGAATTGAAAAAATATTTCAAAAATAATTCTGAATGTTATCCAAAATGACATATCAGAATGGTAATCAAAAGAATGATGGGAAAATTAAATAGAGAAGAAGAAAAAGACGAAGAACAGGAAAGAAGAGTATAATGAGAAAGAAAAAAGAGAAAAAAAACATGACTTCTTTTACATTGAAAACTTTGACTCCGGCTATAATGAACTTCTGGAGACTAATATGTTCGGTTCACTGTATGAGAGGTTCATGAAATCCGATGATGTCAAAATTAAATAGAATTTCTCCACAATGATTGATTTTATTAATATAGAGAAACAGCAAAATTCATTAACAGTACCTGAAAATTTCAATATCTTTACTTGTCCCTAAAAAGTCAATTATTTTCAATTGTTTGCTTCCTTTATTTTTCATTTGTAATTTCTCTAGGTCATTCTCCAGACAGAGTTCGTGCTCTCTCCATACTTGCTTCTGCATTGTCCTCTGTTTCTAAGAATCGTAATGTAGTCTTGACACCTTTCAATGCCTCTTACACTGTTGGAACACCGTCCCACTCTGGGTAGACCCTTTTACTCACCTAATAACATCCGAGATCCAATTAACATCTAGGACGTTGTATTTCGTACGTTCACTATAACCGAATCTTCTTATGCTTATTTGTAATGTAAGTGAAAGGGGACCAGTGACGCAAGTTTACTATAGCCGAGGGTTCACTATATCCGAGTTCATTATAACTGAAGTCGACTGTATTTGTTTTTGATTGATTGTTTCGTGTTTCCGGGCGCGTCAACTGCTTTAGTTATTAGTCAGTGTAGAGCATGAGTTTTCTCGAGAGACGGCAGTGATCTTCCCCCGCTGGATGGCGAGATCCGGCGCCGACCTACCGACGGCTAGTGGGGTTTCCCCCTAACCAGGGCTCTCCCACCAGCGGGGCACCGCCCCAGCCGGGACAAGCTCTAAGCTCCCGATCGGTCTCCCGGAATATGTGGTAGTGTAGTGCATGTTAGTAAAAGTGTGTGTGTGTAGAGGGAGAGTATAGGACAAGGAAGAGGAAGAACAGATCGCGCGCGGTCCGTGGCCCGTTTGTTAGGGTACTGCTCCGGCATTCGCCTGGTGTTGATCGAAGAAAGCACGGGAACTACCGATCAGAGCAGCCGCCCGCTAGAATTCTCCGCCAGACAGCGGCTGAATTCGACCTAGCTGAAGAGGTAGTGTCGAAAATCCAGCCGCCGTGAGGAGTGAGAACCTAGGACCTCCCGGTCAGAGGCGCTGCAGTGACATCAGTTGATGCACTGAGCTACCGCTCCCGGTGACTGTATTTGTATTAGCAAACGCTTTAGCTGTATGGCGGCGCGGGAACGCAACGGGCGGGCAGGCGAAAGCAGGGAGTAGGAAGGCGGGTGAGTGTATTGGAGGAAGGGCGCGTGACGTGTTGGCAGCACCGCAGCAACACCCGCGGCGATGAGCCCCGCCCACGCGCACACACGGCTGCGCCTCTCTCGCGGCTCTCCAACTTCGCTAGACCTCCCCGCGAAGCGAACAGCGACAGGAAACGAATAAATAAAACACGTGTGACGTAGTGCAGGTGGTGATTCAGAAACGTGTACACGTAAAGATAGTTGGGTGAAGTGAGCTGAGTAAAAAACGTGGGATCGTGATTGGAGGCGATAGGTCGTAGCCGGAGGCATGGGAGGGACGTAGGGTCAAGAGTAGAGGCGTGCGTGGGTGGGTGGGTCCGAGGGTAGGGGGGCGGGTCAGTGAGTGGGTGGAGTCGGGGGCGGGTGAACGAGGCCGTGATTGGAGAGCGGAGGTCGTGAGAGGAGTGGCTGTGTGGGCGGGACCATAGGTGGAGCGTCGAGAGTAGAGGTGTTGGTGGGTGGGCGTGGTCGAGATTGGAGGGGCGAGTGGTCGTGAGTGAGTGGGCGTGACCATGGGTGGAGGGTCAATAGTAGAGGGGTGCGTGGGTGGGCGGGTTGGGCCGGGGGGGGTAGGGCCGTGATTGGAAAGCGGAGGGAAGGGAGGAGGTATGGGTGAGTGGGCGGGGCCATGACTGGTGGGTCGAGAGTAGAGACCTATGTGAGTGGGCGGGTCAGTGGGTGGGTGGGCGGGGCCGTGATTGGAGAGCGGAGGGTCGTGAGAGCAGGCGTGGGCGAGTGGGCGTCGCTATGGGTGGAGGGTCAAGAGTAGAGGCGTGCGTGGGTGGGCGGGGCCGAGGGTAGGTGGGCGGGTCAGTTAGTGGGTGGGCGGGGCCGTGGTTGGAGTGCGGAAGTCGAGAAAAGGAGGCGTGGGTGGGCGGCAGTTGGTTTGTGAACGAAGGCATGCGTGGCGGCGATGGCCGGGTGGGCGGGTCGCGGGTGCAGGCGCCGGGGGCGCTGTTTGCGTTGGCCCGCGCGGGGTTTAATCTCGGGGGCGCGCTGTGCGTATAAGGGGGGGGGCGGTGCGCGGGCTTTTCCGCTGGAGACATGGCTCCACCCGCCCGCTCGTTTTCTTTCTTCCTTTCTTTTCTGATTAGACCTACGCCTGCCCGTATCTCCTGCTTTGGTTCCAATGCTATTTTAGTCTTGCCGTATTCCTTCTGCACCTTTCTTCTTTAAACCTTTGTTCTCAGTTTTAATACAACTTTCCACACTCCCATTGGGGATCTCTTTTCTCCCTTTTAGTCTCCTTCCAACTTCATAAGGTCTGTTTTCCTTCCCTGATCAATATGAATTTCGCTTCCTTCTACTCGTTTATTGTTCTCTTCATTCATTCAGCTATTTTTCATCTTCTATCTTTTCTGGTTTTGCTTTTTTTCATTTGACCTTCCTTCTTTCTACTATCCATTCAGGTTTTTTTCTCCTGTCCTTCCACCAAGTATATCATCGTATCTGCACATTTGTCTTCTCTAGTCATCTTAGGAATACGTTTTTCAAGTTCCTTTCTGTCTGCTCTTCATTTCTCCCTTTAATCTTTTCTCAGCCGATTTCATCCCATTTGTTCCCTCCAATAAACCTTCTGTCAGGGGTGGTCCTTCCCACAATTCATCTTCATTCATCTAAATCACAATTTATTACCAATCAAGAATAACGGCAAAATTTCAAGAATGTTTTCCAAACAAAAAAACTGATAGGAAAAAGGTTTTGGCTGAGCCCTTTGTTATAAATAAAATTGTTAATATATTCACTATTTAATTGAGATGGGTAATGGGATGATTTTTTTATGTTCCTACTCTGCCGACTCAAAACAACAGACACTGACGCATTCCCTCCACTGCCTTAACATGTCGGTTGATCTGCAAGAACAGAACAGTTTGAGATCTTCTGTAGCCGAAACGCATTGTACTCCAATGGAACGACGCCATTCGAGGAAACCTTCATTTGCAATAACTTCATAATACCCTTTCACACATCTACACAAGCATTCGTGATCACGAAAGCTTTTGCTGCATTGCTATTAACGTCATACAAAATTGTATCATATTACATATCGATGTAGTTTCCGTCTCCGGAAATCTATTTTAAAAAACCGTGTTCATAAGAAAAGACGCGTTCTATTATGTTAAGAAAGAATACGCGAAATGTCTCACGTTAAACTTCTGTGACACTGCAAGTTTCAGAAATTTTCAATGCAATATAAATTATAAATTCACCATTTCTTAATTTTTGAGCTCGTTCCAACATTGTTTTTCTATTAAAGTACACGATGAAAATTATAAAAATTCCAATTTTTTATTAATTGAGACAATTGCTTCATATCGTAATGCATTTAGAAATAATACAGTATTTTAAATGTTATTCTTGTTTATTGGTGTTTTATGACTGAATGGGTGGAATTCCAGGCTATCGTTCCATTTTTCAATATGTCAATTTTTTTAAATATTTTGGGATATTTGGGATATCAACGAACTGATAAAATACATGAAGGTAGTAAACTAAACAACGATTTTTCATCCCATGGGACAAAGAAATTAAAATGGAAGTAAATTTATGCAACATGATGTAGACATTTCCCTTAACATTTTCTTATTTCAATTAAAAAGAATCTCCATATAAAACTCAAAGAAAATACAACCCACCAATAATTTCTCCCATCTGCACTTTATGGCAAAATTAACATAAACCTTTTTATCACGTGACTTCCCATTTGTTCGCTTCTCCTGAAGGAATTCCAATGCAGATTTCGCCTCCTCTTTCCTTTCGCTCATATCTCACATCTGCCGCACCACCACATTTGAGGGATCCACCGCCCTCCCTTTCCTTGATCGTTGCCTCCTCCCTCCATATCTCTCCCCCCTCCTCGCCTCCCCTCCCCTCTACTTCCCCGTGCTCCTCTCCGCCGAGTCGGTGCGTCTGCCTCGAAGGAGCATCTCGTCGCAGATAACCCGCCCCCCACAAATTGAAACCTTTTTATCGAGTCGATTCAGTGGAAGAGACCGCTTTTTAAAGCGGACGCGCGGAACGGCCCGAGAAGGCTTCGCTGCCACTCGCGAATGACGATTTTAATGGATTTATGACGTCAGAAGGCGAAGGCGCAAACTGCAAGCGTCGTGCGTAAAATAATTATTTTTGAAGACCCCCAAACGCTTCCGGACGCGCAAATTTTGTGGAACGATTTACTGCCCCTTTTTTGTCTTCCCAGTACTCGAGGGTCGATAAAGTGCTCAGTTCGACCCTTAGTGATATTTTCAAGCGACAAAAATATTTCTACTGCTCATTTTTGTAGTATTATATGTTATTATACTTCCATTGTTGGGCAGAAAAAGGTTTTATTCATGCCCTTTGATGATTTCAATAAATTTGTGATGTCAGAACTTCGCACTAAAAATAAATTAAGTACGAAAATGCTTCCAAATATTTTGTGGAACGATTTGCTGCCGACATCTGATGTTTTGTTGGTCCTCGATTGGAATTAGATTGGAGAAGAGCAGAAAATAATATATATATATATATATATATATATATATATATATATATATATATATATATATATTAATACTACATCAGAAGGAACTAGCAGAGCTACAACAGCACGTACTTTCTCGCTTTAATAACGGTTACGTAAAGTTATAATACCACAACTTCTGTCCATATTAACACATCTGAGCCATCACTTCTAAAACTCATTAGCAATTGTGGCGCATTTAAAACCACAATCTAATTCATTTAAAGCTAATACACTTTCACAAACTCTACAATCCAAAACACCCAACCATTCACCCAGAAATACGGCACAACAATGAGAAGTTATTCCGAGAATTTCAAACTTGTTGCAGAGTCCATTGTATTGCAACGTGAGAACTGAAATATTCTAGCAAAGGAAATGCGAGAAATGGAATCTGGAATTTCTAAAATTGCTAAAATTACGCGAATCTGATATTTTCAACAAAAATTTACATTATTTTATTTAAAGATTAATTTTAAGAACATATTTTTTCAGTAAAAAAATGTAGCATCAATATTGTAGTTTTGCAATGTTATTTGTTTTGCAATTTTCGAAAAACCTTAGATTTCAACGAAAATGAGACCCACATGGTTTTTAGACCCTCTTCATATTATATAGTGTAAATACCACTCCAAGAGCACTGGTGTTTTTTTTTCTTTATTTATTTATTTAGTCAAAAAAGGCAAAATCTCTGCGCACGCTTGCTTGAGTTTCAGAATCCCTTCCGAACAATTTAACTATTAATAGTTGAAAGATGAAATAATAATAATAATAATAATAATAATAATAATAATAATAATAGTAAATTTTAAAAAGCGAGAGATTAACATTTCAAAAAACTAGATATTTTCGTTGCTGAATTATAGAAAATTTATTTGTAACGGTAAACGAACGAACAGATTTGATTTTTCTGTATTGCTAACAAAATAGAAATTCACCCTAAGCTCTACTACCACTACAAGCAAAAGGAAAGTTCAACAAAACGTGCGCATAGTGAAGCTACATTTACGTCCAGAAGCAAATCAAGGGGCCATCTCAGCATTTGCTCAATGGATCAGGGAAACTGGACAAAAACCCGATCGTGATGTTTTTTAGAGGTATATAAAAATTTCGTTTTATATATTTATTTAGTCAAAAACAATTTTGGGGTGAATAGTATAAATAAAATATTCGGAGAATGAGGTCTTGGGATACGCTTTGATTCGTCAAGAATATCTCGTCGTCTATGAAAAAATGTTACATTTTTCTTGTTAAAAGTGTAAGAGCATTTTCGTGATAAAAGCCCTTCCGAACAAACAAGTTTGATTAAAAATGCCGTGAGAGTTGTATTTTGACGAATTTCGTGTTTATTTTCTACATCTACCTCCAAGTTTAAATATATACTTTTTCCATTTTTTCGGTGTAAATCCGAATGTATTACCGATGGAAATTGCCCGTGAAAAAGGTGCGACTGAATTATCAAAACTTCTTCAGAAGCTCTTATGTACTTTTAACTTTGTTGAGGAATAATCTCATCATTCTGATTTTAAAACATTGACACTGGCAAATCTTCCGTGAACATATTTGCATGTATATTTAATTTCACGCAACTGCATACATCGACATAAATGTGAGCCCGGAACTTACGTGTCAATATTGAGTCGAATACGGAACTATCCATCGATTATCAATGACTACTGACCTAAGTCATTTCTCAAGTAAAGCCTTATTTTCTCAAGTTTTGAGGGATTACCGTCTGTAAAGATAATAACTTTTCTCTTCCATAAAGCAATAATTCTTCGCATATAACTACGTAGACGAGACTGAAAATCATTTCCTTCATACGAAAAATCTTTTAAGTTGGTCATGTTCTTGTAGAAGAGAAATTGGAACGAAATTGTATCACGTAAATCAGAGTTTACATGCGCTCTGAATCAGCAAAATTGGTAGGAGATAAATAAATCGTATTACCCGCACATAAATAAAAGTTGCACAAAACTTGTCAAGTCCCAGGATTTTGTCCTTGCCTAGCAGAAGTGTAATGCATCTCTTCCTTTACAACCCACTGAGGAGAGAAATTTCATTTCCATTGCGGATCTCCTGCAGCGAGACGAGACGAGACGAGATGAGACGCGGGTCAGCTAGTGGGCAGAAAGACGCGCCGTCGCAGAGAGCAAGTTGAGAAAAAACTCATGAATAACCCAACTCTCCATGGTCGCTGTGACATCGCGCCCGGAAGCTGACGGCGGGCGCCCTCCGCCCGAGCCCATCGCCCCACCCACCGCCCACTCTTTGCCCCTCTGCAGGCCCCACCGACCCACCCACCGCCCACCCTCTGCCCCTCTGCCGGCACCATAGACCCACCCATCGCCCTTCTGCCCGACAACACCCACCTACCCACCTTCTACCCGACCATGCCTACCCACGCCTCTGCTCGGTCTCATGCCTACCCACCCACCGCCCACGTCTGCATGGCCTCCCTACCGTTCCTCTGCCCGGTCCCGCAAATCCACTCACCACCCCTCTTCCCGGTCCTGCCCGCCCACCCGCCCACTGCCCCACAGTCCCTCTGCCCGACCCTACCCATCCACCCACTCTCTGCCTGACCTCGCCCACCTTCTGCACGGCCTCACCTACCGCTTCTCTGCAAGGCACCGCCCACCTTATCGCCCTCGGACCTCCACCCCCACCACCGCCCCTCTCCGTAGCTATAATCACTCACGCACCACCCACCCAGCCACCTGTCGCCCCTCTGCCGGCGATCGCAGCGCCCATTCGTGCGTCCTTGCCTCCGCGTCGCCACCCGACCCGTCACCAGCCATCCCGTCTCTACAGCCAACGACCCGTTTACTGTTTGATTACTAGCCCATATCGTGTACATTACCACCGGCTTAGATAACTCAAGGCATCGATTGATGTCACTACAGAGACTCTGACCGTGAGGTCCTAGGGTTACACTCATCTGTTCTACCTCAGCCATAATGGTCGTAAAATGTCGGATGCATAATTCTGGCGGACCCCAATTTTGCGCCGACGCAGTATCCCATTTTGACACATTTAAAGTCGCTTTTCTACTCCGCTTCCTCCATCTGCACTTCGTCACAACAATATTTTAACTTGACATCTTCCGAAATTTTTCTCCATCTCTTCATCTTTTATTTGACGTTCCCAACTACACAGATTTATCACCCACCCCATATTTTCTGACAAGTTCTTGTACAGAGTTCTTCTAGAACTTCATCTACAATCGTTTTTGCATACCTACATCGTTTTTAGATAATCATAATCATAGTCTCACTTTCAGTTTTCATCAGTTCCTCATCACTTGTCAGCAATCCTCATCACTTGTCAGCAATCCTCATCACTTGTCAGCAATCCTCATCACTTGTCAGCAATCCTCATCACTTGTCAGCAATCCTCATCACTTGTCAGCAATCCTCATCACTTGTCAGCAATCCTCATCACTTGTCAATCCTCATCACTTGTCAGCAATCCTCATCACTTGTCAGCAATCCTCATCACTTGTCAGCAATCCTCATCACTTGTCAGCAATCCTCATCACTTGTCAGCAATCCTCATCACTTGTCAGCAATCCTCATCACTTGTCAGCAATCCTCATCACTTGTCAGCAATCCTCATCACTTGTCAGCAATCCTCATCACTTGTCAGCAATCCTCATCACTTGTCAGTAATCCTCATCACTTGTCAGTCCCCTGAGATCCCCTTCTCCGCCCCACTTACCGTCATCACCCCAATTTTCTTGCTTCATCCCTCATTCTCACTTAAACTTTCAATTTTCGACCGTCTTCAAGCGAATTCCTCGCATTCACCCTCACACGCACCTCCTGCACCCGCTTCCCCATCCTTTGCCCCGTCCGCCCGCCCGCCCGCCCGTAGCCGCCCTGCGCGTCGTCCGCCAGCACGTCCGTCCGCCGCGGGCGAAACGGGGAGAGCGGTCGGCTGCGGCGGAGGGAGCGGGGGACGGGGTGGGCGCCGGTTGACCCGTTCCGCAGAGCAAACAGAGGCGCGGAGCGACGCGCGTCAGAAACCGACGGCTTCCGCAAACAAATGCGAGGGCGTGGGCGGGGGAGGGGCGTGGCCGCGCGCTCCCTCTTCCAATTCGCGTTTCGCTGGCGCCGCCTTATTGTCATTCGCCCGGCCGACCCACCCACCCACCCACCCACCGACCGACCGACCCACCCACCGACCCACCCACCAATCCACCGACCCACCGACCCACCCACCGACCGACCGACCGACCCCACCCACCGACCCCACCCACCGACCCCACCCACCCACCCACCGACCCACCGAACGACCCACCGAACGACCCACCGAACGACCCACCGAACGACCAACCCACCCACCCACAGACCGACACATTTGGGTTTGGGTTCATTTGAAAACTAATTTATGTTAATGGAATTGCCGCTCATGTCTTATATTTTAATAGAAATATTATTCCTTTTATAATAACTAGCAAACAATGCCAAGGGTTTACACGCTTATGGCACAAAATATTCAAAACTGGCTATGATATGTTCTTCCCATTGTTCTTCACATTATCTCCCTTTGTTAAATTTCCTTTTACGTTCTTCTGAATATTTTCTTACATTATTGAATTTTACTGGAAATAAACTCGTCTGGTGTGAAAATATCATGAGATGGACATCGTTTCTCAAGTTTTGATATTTTATTTAGGAACACGTCCGTCATTCCATTTGAAACTGAAAAAATGCCTTCATATATCTCAAACTTTTAATCATGAACGATTTAAAATGATGGACGCAAAATATAGTTTAATAATATAACGAGAAGCTATCACGATGTATAATTCTTAACCACTTACTCCTTACCAATATCACATTAGAAAATTTAAACGCTGAGATAGGCGATGCATTGCAGAAGTAAGTTGTGTAACCCAGATCACCACACGAATAATCCATTTCACATTTATAAAACGATATCAATTAAGGCCCTTAAAATACAGTCTCTACGTAAGCATTAAATTACTAAGACGAACATACCACCCTATATTATCCTTTCAATGTTATCCTCCTGTACTATATTCACTACACTGCTTGCTATCTGTGTGATCTCTGCTTTCGACGGTTTTTATGGCCACAATTTTTATTGTATGTTTAGGCCATTTGGTGTTATCATAATAAAACGTTTATCTACAATTCTAGCCATGGTAATGTTTTTATACGCCGTTCGCCTACCAATTCATAAGCGCGCAAAGATAGGAAAATGCAATTTTCCTTAACATTTGCAAACTTTTCACAAAACGTTATTAGACAAAATATTTTGAGAACATTTCAATTAACGCCACGGTTACATTTCGTTCTATATAGTTAAAACTTTGTATGCTATGTTGGATAAAAAATCCGTGTTTGTTCAATTTTTTTTTTATTTCCAGTATGTTAAAAATCTTAAGGATCTTTGAAAAACCGTTAATTGAGATACTTTAAAGCTTGTGTACGTATTAAACTATTAAATATGTATAACATAAAAAAATTAAAGATGTGAAAGATATTTTTAAATATTTGTTAACTTTCGAAATATCAAACGTCTTTATTACTCATGCCTTTGCTAAGTGATTAAGTGTCTGTTGCTCTATCTATATAAGAAGTTTAAAGGAAACATTTGGAGCCATTTTCGAGAAAATATTATCTTTAAAATTGCCCATGTAGCACTCAAATTTGCACAAAAACTATTAATTTTTTCGAAGAAATGAACATGACATTTATGGAAAACATATTTCATTTGAAGAGAAAATTTCCATCTTAAACAATGCAATTTTATGTGTTCAAAAAATGTCAAACTTTTACAATTTGTGAACATTCATAGTCGCATTGCCATCCTACGTCCAGAGTACCCCCAAAATTGTAAAGATCCGTTTCAAACAAAAGGGGCCGCGACATCAGCCAGTTCAATCAGGGAATATCAATTTTGATAAATAAATCTTGTGTTCGACGTCCTCTTCCAAAATGTGAATATGAGGATCTAAATCTGCCACGTGGAAATTTATTCAAATGACTGAATTACTCTTATTGATGTAGTAATCCATAACTGAAGGGAGGAAGGAAAAGTCGAAAATGCGCATATCGGGAACAATATATTTCCTGCAATATAAAAAGAGAAAAGTAAATATTAATATGAACCTAGTACCTATCTTAGATAATGGGTTAATCGATAACAGAGAGGGAGACATTTTTATTGCTCAAGTAAATATAAGTCATTAAGCAAACAGTTAACGGGAAGTAGAAGCAGCAGTCTGTAAAGTCGAGTCTCACAAACTTCGGTGTCGAGCTCCCTTCGAAACAGACGCTTTCTAAAAATAAATTACAAATTTAGTACAGGCAATTTGTCAAAGCGGTGGTAAGAAATGATATACGAGAACAAAATTTTCCAGAGAGTATCATTAATTTCTCAGTGTCTTCTATCTCCCTAGTAATACTGAACACGTGTAAAACTTGAGTTTTGTGAATTATATTTAATCGTTCGAAAAGTTTCGTTAAAATAATTTTCGCAAAACGTCAGACAATATTAAAAAAGAATTTTTAAATTGTCAAGTCTCAAAGACGCTAAGTGTTTCTTGAGTGCACAGTCATTTATAATGCCTGGAATTCATATTTCATGGATTCTTTTAACCCCAAGTTCAAAACATATTTTTAACATTAATTTCAGCGAAAGAAGGACACAGATAATGAATGTTAAGAAAGTGAAAATTAGGGATGGGTTAAAATTTGTAGAGGTAAGGAGAATGCAGTCATGGGCAGCAACAAAGACGGAGAGGTAGGCAGGAACGGGGAAGGACTTATGCCGGGGCGATGAAAAGATATGAAAGTAGAAAGAGACTGATAGGGACGGAGTGGTAGAAATATGGGATCCAATGAGCCTGATGAATTTTGGTCGTATGGGAATGGAAGCGGTGGACGGTGCAGAGAAAGGGGAGAGACGGGGAGGGAGAGGAAGGGGGAGACGAAGGGGAAGGGGAGGGGGAGAGGTGAGGAGAGGGAGAGAGAGCGAAGACGAGAGGTGGAGGGCGGGGATGGGGGAGATAAGAGAGAGGAGTGGTGAAGAGGAAAAGAGGAGGTTAGAGAAAGAGAAGAGAAAGAGAGCGAAGAAGCGGAGAGGAGAGGGGGAGAGGAGAAGGGAGGGAGAGAGGAGAAGGGAGGGAGAGAGGAGAGGGGGACAGGAGAGAGGCAGAGAAGAGATGGGGAGAGAGGGTAGAGGAGAGGGGGAGAAAGGGCTGAAGAGGAGGAAGAGGGGATGGGATGAGGAGGTTACGGAAAGAGGAGAGGGAGAGAGCGAAGAAGACGGGAGGAGGGTTGAGAGAAGGGGAGGAGAGGAATGAGGAATGTGAGGCAGAAGGGGAGGAGAAAGGGAAAGGAGGAGGAGGTGAGGGGGAGAGGAGAGGGGAGAAGAGAGGGAGAGGAAGGAAAGAAAATTGGAGAAGGGGAGAGGAGAGAATGGGAGCGTAGAGGAGGGGGAATTGAGAGCAAGAGTGAGAGTGCGTCGCGGGGCGCTGCGGGGGATTATCCGAGCCGAGCGAGGGGTGAGCGTTGAAGGGCGGCGGAGGAAGGAGATCCTCTTCATCCCCGCACACGTTGGCGGCGTCACGCCGAGGCTACGCGCCTTCCCCCGCACACTGATCGCCTTGGCGCCTCCGCTGACCTCGTTAACATGAGCGGGGGGCTGCAGGAGCCGAGAGCTGGGTGGCGAGGCGCAGCACAGTCGGTAAAGATACGCTAACCGCTAAACGGAGAGCAACGGCATAATTCCGCAAAGCGCTAGATTCGTCGCGATGGTCAATTACGTTCACTAGACCAAACTTTTGTTCCTGCTCTTCTGGCAAACAATCCCCGCGCCACAAACGCTATCTTACCATCAGCATTGTTCCCCGGTCGCAGAGCCGTTTTCATATCATTCCAAGATATAAAAGGTCGATTTATGATCATTCCCTCAAGAAAAGCAACTACAACAACAACAATAGCAACGACAACAATAGCAACGACAACAATAGCAACGACAACAATAGCAACGACAACAATAGCAACGACAACAATAGCAACGACAACAATAGCAACGACAACAATAGCAACGACAACAATAGCAACGACAACAACAGCAACGACAACAACAGCAACGACAACAACAGCAACGACAACAATAGCAACGACAACAATAGCAACGACAACAATAGCAACGACAACAACAACAACAGCAACGACAATAACAAGAACAGCAACAACAACAACAAGAAGAACAGCAACAACAACAACAAGAAGAACAGCAACAACAACAACAAGAAGAACAGCAACAACAACAACAACAACAGCAACAACAACAGCAGCAGCAGCAACAACAACAGCAGCAGCAGCAACAACAACAGCAGCAGCAGCAACAACAACAACAGCAACACCAACAACGGCAACAACAACAACAATAACAGCAACAACAAAACGCATTCGGTGGTCAAAAATAATTTCGCGTCTGACCCAGTAAATAAAAGCTGAATGGGCGACTATTAATTGAAGGCGACTATTTTTGATAGGATAAATACGTAATAGATAAAATTGAGCACAAAAGTGTAGATTAGAACCAAACGAAACCCAAGGGGCCACGATGAACTCTTGAGTTGGTAATTTTGGGGAGTGGTGGTGCTCGCGCTTGCCTCCCCGCTGCACTCACTTCGGCACTAATGGCGTGGATATCAGCGAAACTCACAAAACCAGGCGTTTCTAGTCCTCCACTAACATGAGGTGCTGGTCGCATCCCTGCGAGGCAACGCTCAAAGCACGTAAGGACTTTCCTACTGGATAAATAATTATTTATGCACCAAGGGTGTTGTAAGGATTCTGATGATCGAGCGGCGACACCAAACCCGAGTTCTTTGGCCGGAGTGGACGCCATTGGTACATAAAATAATTTATGTTTTAACTAATTTTAATGATTCAGATTTACTTATTAATTAACTAGATGGTAACTTGACCCGAGTTGTCTTTTCATGTTTTTATCCGGTCATTTCCTCTCATATTCCTCTCCATTAGAGAATACGAAGTAGCATCATTCTATGATCAACATAACCAATACCTACAAAATAAAAAATTCGCTAATATTTTCGATATCAGGAGATTTACCGATTGTAATAATTTGGCATCTCTTTACTATTTCAGTGGTCATAACCCACTCATATCTACTTCGTGAGTGAATATTTTATTTATTCACGAACACAATACAACAATAATAATAATGGAAATAAAGAATGTAAAACATTCATATAAGCCAGAAGTAGATAACATGGATGTGTAAGAAAATGAAACATCACAGGCCGCGACGAAGAATTTTAAACTCACAATATAAATTGAAATTATCTGGGCTGTTACATCAATAGTGAAACTACAGCTAAAATTATCACATTTACCACATTATTGTCTTTCAATTTATTAATGATATAAAATAAATAGTTCAAAACTAAGCGATGAATGCTTTGTGAAATAAATACCCCATCTTCAATAGAATTATCTAACATACATAAAAAGTTTGTTTCTAACAATAATCGCTTGTTACACAAAATAATACATATTCTTCGGTTAATTATTTATATTTTACCAACATTTTGGCTTTTTGAAATACATACAACTAGCTTACTATCAGCACTGCGTTGTGTTAAACTCTCCTTGCAATTCCGCCACAACACTACAGCGAAAGAAAAATACATACGTCGCTTTTTAACCAGCAATTTTTTGCTACTCTTACCTGCAGACATGGGTGTTCGATAAAAGACCTCGATCGCCGGGCACAGACACCACGAACCGGGTACTGTTTCGTAGTCAACAAACATCACCACACAGACGAACGGGAAAGCGAGAGTAGCAAGAAAATGTGCTTTGAGGATCGTCTGTAGTCGAAAAGTGCGTGCCAAGCCGCCACAAAGGAAGCGCGTGCTCTCGGCGAGAAAAAGTGAAGACGCTCGAAGAGGTGCGTTCGCCCAAGAAACCAAAGTGCAGCCAACTGCTTTGGCGCAGACGACAGCAGGTGTCGTGTTCTTACCTTTTCCTCGAGTTCGATGCGCTTTGTAGACGTCAGCTCAAACAGCTCCCTGGAACAAAAAACCGAGGTATATTTCTTGATGCACCAGCAATTACGTAATACTTTTGTCTTTAATACATACAGATGTGTTAAAGATAATTTGTCAAATCACTCCAGTTAATTCAATTTTTATAATTTTTATACATAATAATAATAATAACAAGAACAACAGTAGTTGTAACAAATGAATACTTGAGAACCTTAAAACTAAAGGGTAGTGCAACAACGCATTATTTCCAACGTTCGCATTTTTTTTAATTTAGAGAGAAAGTACCCTAACAACCGAAATATCCATTTCAAACCTGCAGATCCTCGCATTCGTTTAAATCGATCGAGGAGTATTAATTTTGGAGAAAATCGTCTGAACTGTTTAGGCACTAGGGTTACTCGCAGAAGGATGTTTTTCCGCTAATCGATTTTTCGTTTTGAAGCCAACCTATTAAACGTTGATACTGACTACACAACGCGTTCGAGGAAGTTTTATGTTGTACACAGATGCCAGTTTTATCTACTTTTGGATGAGAGATCCCCACAATTTGAGTTTTTCAAGTGAATAATTGCCAGTTTTTCACGCAGCGTTACAATAATTTCTCTACTACGTATGTAGTAAGCTGAGAAAGTAAAAATTAATTAATGTGAGTTAATTCTTGTCTCTCTCTACTATAAGTCTATTCAATAAATATCATTATAAAACACCAAAGACTTGAAAATCTGAGGGAGAAAAAGTTTTTCAAAAGTGTCAAATTCGATTAACCAATGTAACGCCAAGATTCGAGTTTTTGGGTTTTTGAATTTGATTGAAGTTTTAAAGGACTCATAAATTCATATTTAGAATCTCTTCTCTCTACTAATGATTTCAAGTTTGCATTTACATCACAATCAGCATTTTGTAAATGTTACGTAGATCTTTCTGAGAACTTAATAATGATACACAGAATTTTGAAAATGTGCACATAATTCACTTTTCCCCATAGAACATCATACGCAGTTTTAAGTGTTTTTTGACGTTAAAGAAATAAAAAAACTTATTTACATTTTTGACAATTTGATTTACGTAGGAACTTTAAACTGGTGTGTGGCTATAACATTTACTCACTACCCCCACCTTTTGTAGTAATTTTTAACACATTCACCTCTCCGCTCTCGCTATGTAGATGTTCCATTTCGTACCTTTCCAATACTGCATTATTGGTATTACGCACCATAACATGAATTGATCTCTATTTTGGATGTTTGTTTTCAGAGTGTCTCTTTTATTTTCAAAAAATTATTTTTAATGAACACAAAATCTCATTGTGTATAGTCATTCATAAAAATATCTTAAAGAACCATAAATAAATGTATCGTTTCAACCTCTTTGCAGTCAAAATTCTAGGTCTACATATTTGTTTGCCCTGACTTTTATGGATACGGTTAACATCACTCCATTTATTGTAGTTTCCTCTTCTTTTCTACGAGTGTTAGTTAAAAAACTGGGGTCAGGTTCCACACCCCAAAAGGTGGCTGGGTGAAGCACTAGTCAAAATTATTTCGGAGTTGCTCACCCGGATCGCAGCTCGTGAACGCTGCTCATTTAGTTCCTGCCCCGTCAGACCATGCCCGCTTGACCTACTTTCCCGCCTGGGCAGTCCGGTAAACTTCCCCTCATTCCGCTCTTATTTTCCCTTCAAATCCTGAAAGAGGTGTACACGCGCAAGCTGAAACGGCGCGAGGTTGGGAATAGTGGCGTCATACAAAAATATGTTTCCGAACTTGACACATTTATTGATTTATGAATATCCACGCTTATATCAGTGGAATATTTGAAAATATTGGTTGTCCGGGTGACGCCGCGTTGAGGGCAGAATTGCCGACGTTTCGATCATCTTTTTCGCGATCTTCTTCAGGTTTCTTCTGGTCTGCTGAAGAAGATCGCGAAAAAGATGATCGAAACGTCGGCAATTCGGCCCTCAACGCGACGTCACCCGGACAGCCAAGATTTTCATGATTCTGGCCGCGGAAGCCTACGACTTCATTTAAGTGGAATATTTGTAGGGCAATGCAACCTGTAAAGTTTCGTAGTGACTTGGGGCAATCATCATGTAAAAACGGGAAGACAATTATTAATTGAAAGGTCAGGAACCGGTTGAGATCCTTCTGCCACCCTGTGCTCTACTACCGTTCCCCACTCTCGCTTCGGCAGATCGTCGATGCAATAATTCATCTTCATCTTCCGTAATAATCGCGAAAGTATCCGAAAATACTGGCCGTTCTGGCATGTCAGCGCCTGATATGGGCTGCATCGCGATTGGAAGGGTACAGATAGGGCGAGAGGGTGAGAGAGAGAGAGAGAGAGAGAGAGAGAGAGAGAGGGCAAGGAGGAAGAGTAGGTAAGAGGAGGATGAAAGAGAAGATGAAAGGGGGTGAGAGGGATGTGAGAGGATGGGTTTGAAAGGAAGAGGAAAGGAGATGAGTAAAGAGAGGGAAAGGGACAGAGTGAAAGGGCGAGAGGGAGGGCGAGGGAAATTTAATTATCTATACTTAATAGCAAAGGAACTGCCAATTTGCTTTGGCAGAAACATCCAGCCTGAGAGCAAGACCTCGCTTTCCTTCACCCGCACGTCCGCAAGTGGGTCTGCGTCAGGAACGAAGACGTCAGCCGGCATCCAAAAGTTGTCGCCAACAACCTCGCGAGGTTTTGCTCGTAAAGCGAACTCCCCGCACTTCTGTCTCCTCAGATTCCGTCCCCGCCGCCGTGTACTCGCCAATTACAACAAATGGCAACCGGCACGGCGACAGCAGAAAGAGGAAAAGAAAAAAAACCGTCACATTTCAAGACCTCACGACGGCAGAACTTCTCAATGGAAAGGTTTGTTAACTACAAGATTTAACTAGAACTAATCTCGTATAAAGACTCGGTCAGAAAAGAGTTAGCACAAAAGGGAGACGAAAAGTTTTCTTATGAAAATTTCAGTTCCTCTCGCGTCGTCTTCTTGGGCGGCGAAGAACGAACCGGCGGTATCCAGAAGAGGCGGTTAAGACGCGCAACTTGGAGCCAACTCTGAGAGTGGGCGGTGCGGGCTGTCTTAATAAGGCAGGCAGAGGTCGAGGAGACCTTGTTCATCAGAAGGCGCGGGATGAAGGACTCTTTGGAGACGCAGCCAGCGCGGGGGCGGTGGGGGCTGTATTAGGAGGCAGGGATGTTGCGACCCGTTCCTTGAGATTCGCTCTCTCTAACGATCAAAGCCCATCGTGGTTGTGACTATTCCACTCGTGAAATAAAAAAAACAATAGTGTTTAACTATCGTCTCCTATATTATTTCAATTGTATACATACCTTTTGTGGCTCTCACAGGCAACACATCTATAAGGTCTCTAAATAAAGAGCATTTCACGGAGGCGTGATGAATTGCACTTTGACTTCAAAAATATGAAGGATGGTTCTAAAAAACGCATCTCAAATGCATACATATCAAATGCAACCCGTAACACTTAGCCCATTTTTTAATCTATTTAGTTAAATAACTCCTAAAGGAAGCGTTTCAGGGCCTACAAAAATTAAAATTTTGAGGCCAAAGGTCTCACACCATAATCTACACGATGAGCTTTTTTAAACATTTTATTACATTTTTACTAGTTCGACGATTCTCGATTCTACCCCACCTATTCAAGATCTGTCCAATCTGCAACTGTATGTGAAGTTAAACTAATTACGTGATATTCTACGCGATTGAATTACACGGACGTCCTTTTCTGCTCGGAAAAAACATTGAATAAGTATAGATTATATTGACAAGGGTGTCTTTTATTATCAATCACAAGGATACATATAGAACAAGAGACGGAGGAGACGGTCTTCGGGAAAATCAAATTTTACAGGCTTAATATGGAAATGGAAAAATAGGGAAGAAGGCGGGGTTCTCGGATGGGGACGCTAGTACATTTAAAATACTCCAATCAGGGCGGTATATCTAAAAAATATGGCTTTTTCAATTTAATTTTTCTTACCGCTCCTCTCTTTTAGCCAATAATAAACTGACACTTATCTCCCTTAGGAGGCGGTATGTACCAATTCCTGTGTCGATGTGCAATAATCTGAGTGTATAATAATCTCTTTGATTTTTTAAATGCTTTCTTGGATATACTCTCATTCGTGGAATATATATATATATATATATATATATATATATATATATATATATAATGTTTGATTTTCAAATTTTAGGTACCGGAACGTGCCCAAGTTATTAATTTAACATTATAAGATTTTTGCTTCTGCCATACATACGTGTACGTCTGGTTTCGAAATCCTTGTTCTTGTCTAGCCTACTACCGTCTTAAATTCCTCGATTATAACAGATCTTTTTTTGGAGGTCACGAGTTGAAAAGAGAGGGGGACACTGTCATCCAATCGGAAGCTTCAATGCCAACATTTGAGGTCGTAACGTATCTGACGATTGGATGACCGTGTCTCCCGCTCCTGACGTTGAAGGGTCTTACAGTTTTAAGGAGAGTGTAGTTGGTCTCTAGCGACTGGCAAAAAAGGCTGGCGTGGGTTCAAAAGGAATCTTCATTTGTCAGATGACGTGAGATGAAGCAAGCTCAAGTGAGCGGCTGGCGTGTGGGTAGTGCGCAATGAAACATCACCACATGGCGACCAGACCTCCGAAATTCCTTAGAGGGTATCGGATGCTGACTGACACATGGAAACGACAAAGGCCGGCTAGAACAAAGCCTTTGGGGAGCCACCTGAAAAGGAAGCTATGCCCCCCATGATGGGAGACTGGCAAAACAGTGGAGACTGACCGCCCTGTGAGCGGCCATGTGGTCCCAGGAGCCCCCGCACTTTTCAGAGAGGCTAGGGGGTGGGGGATCACGTGACCGCCAAGAAGTTAGCTGGCCCAAGAGGCGGAGAGAGGTTCGTTTTAAGATTGCCTGGCGTGCGGACGCAACTGCTGCCCGGGAGGCGGAAGTGTATTCCTCGTGACACGGCGAGGGCGTAGCACTGGGTGTCTGGGCACCGGCGCGGTAAAGCGTCTGGGTGGAGGATGCACTAGCCTGTAGACGGGGAGCAGTGTGCGCGGGAGTCACGGAGGTAGATTGTAAACGTAACCCCAGAGCTGTAAATAGTGTAAATTTGTAAATAAATAGATTTGTAAATAGAGCTCGTGTCTGTGTTGTCTTTTCGCTACCACGACGCCACAGTAGGAAGGTTTAAGGAAAGTTGCATGTCGACTGTCGTAATAGCCAAAGTCCATCACTAAATATACACCACTCTTGATTAAGTGAGGGCACCAATGATGTTCGTTCGTGAGATTTGCCCGTTTCAAAGGTGAACATCGCTGTACAGTAATATTTGAAGAATTCATGTAAATACGTGGACTACTTAGAAATGTGGTTGCTTTTATGAACTTTATGAGATCTATTACGAGCGCTTCATCGTTAATGAACATTTTGTATTATATGCGGATAAACTGTTGCAAAAGAATTAAGAAGTGGTAGCATAGGCGTTGCTCCTAAACCCTTTTTGAGATCAGAAGAAAGGGTTAAAATTAAACAGTTGGAAAGATTCAGAGGCATAAGCATAACAGAGCATTCTAGAGGCGTAGCTTACAGTGTCATCTTTTTTAGAGGACGCAGCAATGTAAACAGAATATTGCAGTAGTTATCCGTTACGTATTGTGCCTTGACCTACGTGAATAGTCTTCTTCTCAATCCTTTGCTTCAAATACTTCTTAATGGGAATGTAGTTTTGCTAGCCCATGGAAATGCACGATTTCCCCAGAAAATTACCGAATTTTCTTCTAGTTTCTTTTACCCATTGATTCATAAAATACGTTTTCTTTTATGTATATTCTAATTAACAACTTGATAACTAGCGAACCAATATACTAAAAACATACATTTACTTCACATTTACAACTTTCAGGAATAATTAATGTTTAGAAATATTTACCGAGTGTAGTATTTAGGAAGGTCAATAATAGTATTAACAATAATAATAATAATAATAATAATAATAATAATAATAATAATAATAATAATAATAATAATAATGGACAATGTGCAAATCAACAAAAATCAATCATTTATGTGTCTTAAAAGGGGAAAAATGAAGCCAGAATCGGAAGCAGTTGTAATAGCTGCACAAGATGAGGCGTTGAGAACACGTCTTTATGATAAAGTTCTCAAAATTTCCCAAGATAATAAGTGCCGCATCTGCCAGGAACAAGTAGAAAACATTGATCACATTGTCTCAGCTTGTCCACTTCTAGCAAAGACAGAATTCGTGAAATGACATGATAGGATGTATAATTACCTCCAGTGGCAGACTGCAACATAATTGAAGTTCCAAACACATGATCCAAGTGGTTCGAACATTCACCAAAACCTGTGATGTCTGTTAGACTGTGTACAATATTGTACGACCAACAAATTCAAACTTATCGCATGACAGCGGCAAACAAAGCGGATATTGTTATCCGAGATCTTGGAGAAAAGAAACGTCTACTTGTGTTGCTGTGCCCTGTAACCAAAACGTCGTAACCAAGAAATTAGATAAAAGTCTTAAATACAATAGCTTGGAAATCAAATTTAACCTTAATGTGCTGGAGCGTAAAAGCACAGATCGTCCCGATAGTTATCGAAGGTTTGGGATTTGTTCCGCAAAATTTGTGTTGAACTTGGCTAAATTTCCAGGCCATTCCAAAGACTTGGAAGTGCAAGATATTGCTGTACTTGGAATAGCTCACATTTTGCGCAAAGTATTGTAGAGGCAGCGACAGTCCCTAGATCTGCTCCTACGAGGCTGGTTGCAAATATAGATCGAGTCATATCATTTTAAGCCGTCAAGTAGAAGAATAATGATGATGGTGATAATAATAATAATAATAATAATAATAATAATAATAATAATAATAATAATAATAATAATAATAATAATAATAATAATAATAATAATAATAATAATTCAATAAAATAATACAGTGCAATATATTATTATTTTTCCCGCCATAATAGCAAGCCCAAAGATAAATCCTCCTCAGGTAGAACAAAGGTCACCTTCTCATTAACAATTTAATATGGAATGTTTTGGTGTATAATCTGAACGCTGACATATGCATATTGTTGGATAAAATTTCCATACCTCTAGATGAATAACAACAGAAACTATTGTAGAAAACCTAACAAGTCGAGCGAAATTTTTCCATTTGACGATACTTGTAATAAGAAAAATAATGTGATGTGTAGCATGACTAGTCATGTCAGCCAGCAACAAGCAGCACAGGCAGAAGCTTCCAGTCTTATAAGAAGGGCAGGGACATATTTCTGAACGTTGAGAGAGACAAGATGGAGAATTCTAGGAAAGGATGGTTCTCTGCATGCATTGGACGAGATTCCATGAAGAGTTCTTTGGAGCCCGGGATCAAAATGCTGTTCCCATTGCGTTCGATGCCACTCCTTGGCCCTCCGCGAGGCGGGTCGCGGGCTTAAGGCGCCCCAGACTCGCATCCCTTTATTCAACAGAGGGACCACGACGCACATTCCGTCAATGCCGCCCACGCCGCTCCTTATTCACACATTTCCATAGTCCACCCCTTACATAGCGGTTTCTCTGGACACGAAATAAGCTGAAGGACGTCGACTAAAGTACAGAAAAGATAGACGTTTTTTGTGCGTGACATCATTATTTACAAGATGAGCACAGCAAAGATTGTGTAAAGCAAGAATCTATGACAAACCCAAACGAATTATCTGTTTGGAGTTCTGCGAATTAAGTCGTACGCTTATTTCACAAAACGTTGAGGAAAACGAAGTAAAGTCTATATTGTGCAGAAGAAATTGTCGGCTCATAAAATAATGTGTTACTGCTTGTAATACTCCCTCTCCCTTCATCTTTACTTTCCTACTCTTACTTCATAAGAAGAGATAAGTATTGTAACCGTGCGCCTGAAAACGGGGAATTTTCGTCAAAAAAGTTTCTTACTGTCGGGTCCTGAAAACGAAAAAGTGGATAAATTTGGTTCCTATTCGTATAGTAAATTCCTCTAACATACGTGTTGCCAGTATTCATGTTTAGTAGACCCTTTACCAAATTGGCAGCAAATCGTCTGTTTGTCTACTGTCAACGCTGGTGCCAAAACCGTTCTTGTCTTAAACGGTATTAAGAAAATTCAATTGATATCACTACCCTGCGAATTTACACTTTTTGTTTGTTGTCTAAAATAAAAAAACGTGATTTTACATAATGTTGATGTTCTGAATCCGAATGGTTAATCACTTTACTTTCATCACGTAAGGTTTTGTTGCAAAATAACTTTACATGTATTGTATAGTTTCGCGAATTTCATCACAAGCATGTTCATGATACTTTTTTATTAAGATTGCAAAAGTACAATACTGATGATAAATTTTTTAAATAAAAGGTGTTATAAAACATAAAAATGTTGAAAAAGATCATCAACAATTTTTTTTAAAAAATGAGTAGTTTTTACGTAATTTCTGCTTAACGTAAATTTACGTAGTTAACGCAAATTATTAAAAAACATTTCCTCACCCCCACAGAAAAACAGAACAGGATACTCTGAAAGAATATTGCACGTCTCATTTTCTTTAAACTATAAATTTTCAAAAATTAAAAAAAAAGGTATAAAAATGCGAGAAAGTATGTGCTGTTGTAGCAGGTTTACACAGGCTCTCGCACATGTCTAGTATTCCCTTCTTGCGTTTACCTCCTCAAAGTGCTCTATAGATTAAGAGGCAGTCATTAATAAGTTTTTTTCATTTTAAAGAAACTTTAACAAATTCTGCGATCTGTAGGATATTAAAGTGAAAGCTGTGGGCGCACGGCTATTCTCTTGGAATATCGAAGCGAAGCAGCTCTCTTGACAAACCCGGGAGGAATCTAGGCATTCCCATGCAGCGCGTCTGCCTAGGACGGGCGAGCGGGGGCGGGGAGGAAGGGAGGGGAAGGGAAGGACGGGGCTCCGCCAGGCTCAATATGTCGGAGGGCGCGGCCGGGGGCTTATTACGCGCGCGGGAGCAGCGACCGGGCGGGCAATAAAGCCGCGGAGGCAGCGACTGCTCTCGCCCCACCCCAACCCCCTCGCCTCACCCACCACGCCCCATCTCCATGGCCCATGCCTCCAACGCCCACGTTCCGTCGCCGTAATGCAGTCACACGCCCCGTCCTGCCACATCCTCAATTCATTGTTCGTCACCGCACTCTCAGAAATTTCTGCATTACTTTTAATGTAAAGTACATGAAAGTAACTATTGTACATGTATGTAAATTAAATTTAATGTTCACGTACAGTAACTTTAATGCATATGCACATTAGATTTGATGTACGTGTACATTAAATTTAATATACGTGTACATTAAATTTAATGTACGTGTACATTAAATTTAATGCACATGTACATTAAATTTAATGGACGTGAACAATTAAATTTAATGCAGTCAAGTTAGTTGTCAACAGTCGTACATGAAATCTACATTGATTTTAATTTACGCATTAAATTAATGTACAATGTACATTAAAATGCATGTCCAGTCGTACATTAAATCTACATTAAATTTAATGCGTGTAATGCATTAAATGTAATTTCTGGCAGTGCAACCCATCCTTCTCCAACTTCATAACTCCTGCCTTTAACGCCCCGACTCAATTCTTTCGCCCTTAACGGCCGCAATCAAACCCACCTCCGTAAACAAGCATGCCGCTACTACAGCACCGAAGTGGTCTAAACTTTCCCGCACTAACTCACCCACCCACAAAAATATCTATATCATGGTTCAATCATCACGATCCAACTTCACGGACCGTGCCTCCAACGCCCACGTTCTGTCGCCGTAATGCAGACTGACGCCCCGTCCTGCCACACCCTTAATATTGTTCGTCACCAACCCAAGTATCCCCAGCTTCGTAACTCCTGCCCAACGCCCCCGACTCAATTCTTTCGCCCTAACGCCCCTACCCTCCTCGCCTTCATCAAACCCACCTCTGTAAACAAGCATGCCGTCACTACAGCACCGGAATCTCGTGATCTAAACTTTCCTGCACCAACTCACCCAGTGTCGACATTTCTATCACTGCTCACTCACCACACCCCAACTTTACCGCTCGTATTTTTAACGATCATTTCGCGCCCCATACTTCCCTGTACCCTAGGTACCAGCAGGAACCTTACAACATCTTCATCACCTCTCGCCGACGCTTATTTCTCCGAACCCATCATGCCCGCATCATACTCCCACCCTCACCTCCACTTGCTTCTCCCACCGTATCTATTCCACCACTACGTCTACTCCCACTACCATTCACTATAATATGGCGGTCCATGTGACTACTCCAAAGCTATCACCCAGTCCACTTTTTAGTTCACGCGTTCTCTTTTCTCTCACAGGCTCACTCCACTTCTCCCACCACTGTAACCTTCTCCCTCCTAACTCCACAATCGCTCCCAGACATCACGAACATCATTTACACCGCATTGCCATCTTTTTTACGACACTCGTAAGTCCGGCATCACTGTTCTATCTACCTGCCATCACCAACAGTCACAATATCTCTATTCGTTTATACCCCGACAGACACGGCCATTCCAGCTACAACCCTCTCTTCTATCTACTCTTCAAACTCAACAGCAAATGCTCATCGTCCGCGGTCAAGGCCACTAACACAGTCACCGCTGTTGTCCGCTAAATGTCTGCTCAGTCCTGCCACTAACCGCCTGCAACCGCCCCTCCCGCTATCAACCACAGAACCTCCCTTCTCAGGCATCCCAACCATCCTTTCTATCTCTGCCTCCCTCCCACGGCCGTCTCCGCCGCCATCCTCACCACCCCGTGTCATCCACCCCACCATCTCCCGTCCCCTTGTCATTCTCACTCCGCTAGTCCGCCGGCACTCTCAGTGGCGTTGCTTCCGCCATTTTCAGCGCTCCCCCAGTCGCAACCCCCACCCGGTTATTTGTAGTAGTTGGTCTGTTGCGTCATTGTTGACACAACGCGCCTCTTAACCATTGTTGGGCGTTGAGCGCTTTTGTTGGAGTAATCCTCCGATACTAAGTAATTACTATCATTATAGTTATTGAGTTATTACTGTATTTGTCGAGTCTCGTCACGTCGCAGTCAGTCAGTGCCTTTTATCCCTTCGGCCAGGGGCTCGACGCCGTTAGATCCCGGATTTCCTAGCCGGTCACCCAACCAGGAACACGCGAGTCTCGAATTCGCTTAACCTTCGTGACTTCACGGAGCGTAGTAAACGAATTCGGCTAGCGCCACCGGCTAAGAAAGGTAGAACAAAATAGTAACAATAACTATAGCGATAACAACTTCCACCAGTATTATTGTTTCTACATTTCCGCATGATTTGATGCCCGTCTATTTTCCCCCGCCAGCTCCACCACCGGTCCACCCCGGTTTCTCCGCCCGTGCTGGTCGCCCAGGTGGTGAGGCTCCTCCGGCGAGTGAAGTGAACAAGTGCCTGCCGCAATTCCCGAAGCCCTTCGCGCACATCGACACAATCACGGCGCGGTCGCCCACTCTCGCGGGAGATCGACGCGGGGGAGCAAAAGAACCGAAAAGAACCTGCCACCAACCACTGGGATTCGCCCACATCAGAGCGGCTCGCCGAGAAGATTTAATTTTACTTTCTCGAAACGGAGTAGAGAGAAAGTTTTGCAATACTGTGCGAAATAAAGGTAAATATTTCGGCAGAAAAAACTTTTATTACAGCGCCCTGATAACGAAAATCTGGATAAATCCTGTTTCTAAATTTAGAAACAAAATCTTCTATTACATGGTATAGCCTGAAAGCATGTTTTGTGGGTTCTTGATATCGAAAAAGCGAATAACGCAATCTGTCTGTCTATGTCCGTTCGTCTGTGAACAATACTGGCGGCTAAACCGTTCTGCAACCCTTCATATTCCCCAACCAATCTGACTGATATCGCGGCCTCTTGAATTTGAAATTGATATTGTAATTTTGGGGGATACTTTACATGAAGTTCATGGTACATTTTCAAAATTTTCAAAAGAACTGCTCCAATGTTTTTGATTAAATTTTGTTGTTGGATAGTGTGAAGGACTCAATGTGCAGGGCTCATGTTCGTTAAAAACACTGATTTTTCGAATATTGCAAAAGTTCAAAATTTTTTCGTAGACTTCCTATTACTAAAATATTAAAGATTATTATTTTTTCCCTTAATAAAATCTGTAAATGAAAATAGATTTTGAAATAAGCTCATGTATAATTTTTCGAAAATTTGAGTACTTTTCGCGTAATTTAGCGTGAAAATACGGGCGAGAAAGTACTTACTGTTTTAGAACCACTAGTTTCTTTAAAGCCTGCAAGCGTAAAGAAATTTTTCCTTCTTTTAGTGTTATTATCCAAAAGTTACTAACATTTTTAAAAAACAGTGAATGATATCATTAAAGATGTGCAATTTAATTAAATTATGCAGAAAGTCAAATGGTTGAAAATGGCTAGGAAAGTTGGGATATTTCTTAATATTTTGATTAGCAAGGATACACGCCGAAAATTAAATATGTATCAAATATCGCCGTAGACAAACGTATTCACTGCACGAAAAATAGAAAACTCCCAAAGCAATGTTTCACGTCATTCGGTATTAAGTCTCGAAGACTAATGAAATGAATAAAGTGAACAACTTTTGGTTAACTAAAGTTAACAATTCACTACGAACAGAGAATTGAATATGTTTCTGAAAACGTAATTGCAATGTTTTATATTTACCAAGATGTGTACATGTACGTTAAAGGGCACTTTGCAATGGCAAAGAAATCATGCTGACCATCTTAACTTAAAAACGTAATGCACCACTACTACAGTCACTTCATTTTTGTGTGAATGTACACGTGTTAAACGATTACCAGACATTGCCTGCCAAGAACACTACACTGGCACCACATCTTTGCATGAAAGCACTCAATTTTCCTATTTAAAATATTCGCTATCTTCGATTCGCTAACTCTAATCTCTTACTATAACAGGCATGCTCGCGGTAGAACGAGGCATTTTTGAAGCTCTCGGCACTATCAAACGATGAATATTTGTCGCGTGTGAAGATTCAGAAGAGACGGCATGTTCCGTGGGTGATAGGGGAAGAAGGGGGAACCGGAGAGGGAGTCGAGAGGGTCAGAATGGAATGCGAGAAAGGAGATGGACAAGGAGACAGAACGGGACGGGCAAAGGGGACAGAACCGCAAGATATAGGGGAGGGAGGACAAAAGTATAGGCGTGGGCAAGAGCGGGCGAAGGGTGAGGGCAAGGGCGATATCGCGGACTAGAGCAAATGGGCTCTAGGGCGATGGCGAGGGCGTTGACGCGGGTGAGACGACGGGGTAGGTCATCCACGCTGGCGAGGAAGAAGGCGATTGCAAGGGCCGTGACAAGAACAAAGGCGAGAGCGATGACAAGGGCAAGGGCGACGGCGAGCAAGGTTCTCGCCAGCGCCAGCGCCTGGTGTCCGCAGGGGTATAAATTACACGTCTCCTGGGAGCAGACAGACGCGGCTAGATCCGCTGGCTTTACGGCCCGAGCGCTGGTGGTGGTGGTGGGGGAGCGGGCGACGAGTGGGCGGTGATCGGGCGGACGAGGGGTGTTGGGGATCGGGCGGGTGAGGGGTGGTGGGGATCGGGCGGGCGAGGGGTGGCGGGCATCGGGCGGGCATCGGCGGATCGGGCGGGGATCGGGCGGGGATCGGGCGGATCGGGCGGGGATCGGGCGGATCGGGCGGGGATCGGGCGGGGATCGGGCGGGGAGCGGGCGGGGAGCGGGCGGGGAGCGGGCGGGGATCGGGCGGGGATCGGGCGGGGGTCGGGCGGGGAGCGGGCGGGGAGCGGGCGGGGAGCGGGCGGGGAGCGGGCGGGGAGCGGGCGGGGAGCGGGCGGGGAGCGGGCGGGGAGCGGGCACATGTGCGCCGGAAACGGAAGTAAATCGCCGCGCGGGAGGGGAAGAAGGAGCCACTCGCATCGGTACAAGAATGCCACAAGGGGAAGAACGGTGAGCGGCAGCGTTGTCGAGCGAAAGTGCGCGGGCCGGACACACATAGGGTGGCTTAGGGGAGAGACATTAATACACGCGGGGATATCGGGAACTACGTCGGTGGAGAGACGCAAAATACTCCAACACGTATTACAGATGCGACCTCGACAGCAAAACATCAATGTTGTAAAATAGGAATGTTTCAAATTGAAATATAGATGATAATAATCCTTTGCTCAGAAACCCTCGATGTTTTTAAACATCTATTATTTTTAAAGTGGTCTAGTAACTTCAAATACAACAGTTCGCGCTGAGTATTATGCAATATGTCCGTGTTTATCAATTTATAATTGAGTGGATGAAAACCAAAACGGTAGTGACATTTTATAAATTTTGAGAAAACTATTTAATTCAATATCACTGCAAAGTCGTGGTATTTTGTTTCATCATTAAAACCATGGCATTTCAATTGTTCATTTAAACCACGAAATGATATTGGCACTGAAATACAGCCCAATATAAACAAGTTTTTCTCAGAATTTATAAAATTCAGAATTTATAAAGTAAAAACACGGAGATCAATTGATCAATGTTATAAGAATTCGCAGGGGGGGGGCTCTTGTGCATCGTATCTGACTTCAGCCAATGAGCTTCAGACACCAGTTTGCGTCACAATATTAGCGAGAATTTCAAATACAGCCAGGTACCAAAATTTTCACCTCGTTAAAAGACATAGAAACAGATTCATGAAGAATTTCTTTTCAATATTGCATCTTGTACACCTTCGTGTTAGTTTTGGTTGGTTACTGTTGAAAACGTAGTTCCATTTTCAAAATGTTTCTCAACACATGCCAGCGCCTGGCCTGACTTTTCAAACGAAGTGCTCCTATTGTGGTCAGGTGGCGCAAACTGGTGATGTGCAGAACGAGCTAAAATCGGTGCATCGGAGGAATCCATCCATGTACTTCCACTATGGGAATTTGTCTTCAATAAATCGTTCTTTTGAAACAATGATAGTTCTAAAAATCATAGATATCGCATGCTTAATAGGAGCGTGTGTCTACGCAAAGCAGACGTGAGCGCCGTGCGGCGCGTGAGGGGAATCGGAGAGCTGCCGCAGGGAACGACGGATCTGACGATAGGTCTTAGGACTATTATCTCTTGTGGAGAGGTAGGGGCTTATTCTTTTACGCCACCGGGAGCGGTAGCTCAGTGCATCAACTGACGTCACTGCAGCACTTCTGGCCGGGAGGTTCTAGGTTACATGCGCCTCTCACCTGGAGGTCCTAGGTTCCCACTCCCCACGGCGGCAGGATTTTCGACACTAGCTTTCCAGCTAGGTCGAATTCAGTCGCTGTCTGGAGGAAAATTCTAGCGGCCGGCTGCTCTGATCGGTAGTTTTCCGTGGTTTCTCCGATCAACACCCGGCGAATGCCGGAGCAGTACTCTGCCAAACGGGCCACGGACCGCGGGCGATCTGTTCTTCCACTTCCTTGTCCTATCCTCTCCCCTTACTCACATACATACAGTATCATGCACTACACTTCCACATATTTTGGGAGACCGGTCGGGAGCTTGTCCCGGCTGGGGCGGTGCCCTATTGGTGGGAGAGTCCTGGTTAGGGGGAAACCCCACTGGCAGACGGTAGGTCGGCGCCGGATCTCGCCATCCGGCGGGGGAAGATCACTGCCATCTCCCGAGAAAAAACATGCACTACAATATCGGGACTCATCACCAAAGCAGTTGACGCGCCCGAAAACATGAACAATCAAATCAATCCTTTTCGCTCTTTCCCAGCAATTAACACTCGCTTACCAACAGGGGGTGGGTGAACAACGGACCCCAGCGTAGCTTCTGCTTTCTGTAGGTAAAGTGTTACTATTTCAGGGTTTAGGACTCCATTATTGTAAATTTTCCTATCCCTATAGTGATAGTTTCGTCTTTCTAAAGGGGAAAAAAATTCTGATGTGATACAAAAAAATGCTATTATAATTGAAATGATCGGTACATTTTAATTACGAAAACAGATAAATTTTCACACTTTTCAATACCCTCAATGTTTCAGGACTATGTAATCCGTTCAACCACATTCGTAATATTACGTGCAGGATGTCAGATGTTCGTCGAATATCATTAACGACAATTTCCTTTTCCCACGAAAGAGAAAGTGCAGTAGTAGAATTCAAGAATGACGTAGGAATGCATGCAGTGAGGATGGGAAATAGCTGGAAGTGATGCTCGAGGTGCAGTAGCGTGGGAGAGAAGCAATAAGGTATTGTTCTGTGGCTTGGAGGAGTGCAGTGATATAATGAGGTGCAGAGAGGCTTTGAACAAAGGCTAGCAGGTTTAATTGGCTGTGAAAATGCAAAAATAAACGAAGACAAAGGGCACTGAGTATCACTCTTGGCTCTAAAGAGCGAGAAGATAAAGTGCTACTGAAACTGCTCGGTAAAAAGGATTACACCAAATGTGAAAAAAAGATGTGAAGTGGTTGGGAATCATTTAGGTTGACTGCTGTGAACATAAGTAAGAAGGACAATTAACCAATTCAACATTAAAATATTGCAACCTCCTTGTTATTGATTCCAATACAATACATCCTTATCAATATTCACTATTCTTATTTAACATTATTACCTGGCAGTAAGGTACACCCGTGTAATTCAGTGGCGTAGAATATCAAATAATTAGTTTAATTTCACATACAGCTGCAGATTCTACAGGCTCAGAACATGTAGGGTAGAATCGAGAAGCGTCGAACCAGCAAAACTGTAATAGAATGTTCTAGTTGATCTCCTACAGATTACGGTATGCGGAACATTTCTTTGAGGCCTTTTGCCTCGAAATGTTAGTTTTTACGTCTCTAAAACGCTTAGTTTAGGAGTTATTTAACGATATATGCGGCCGAGATTTGCGGGTTGCATATGATATGAATATTTAGAAGCGTTTTTTTTTTTAAATCCTTCATAATTTTAAAATCAAAAAAATGTAATTCATCACGTCTACGAGAAATTCGGTTTCTTTAGAGATATCATTGATAAACATTGGTTGCGTGTGAGAGGTGCAAACTGTATATATACTACTGAAATAATATAGGAGACGATTTGCTGAAAAGATTATATATTGATCGCCTCACATGCCAACAGAATATGCATATTAGTCCCGAGCTGTCGGAATATCATGAACACGTTTCGAAATCTCCGTTCTTGACACAAAGGTATACGTTACTCGTTGGAATGACATAAGCGCGAGAAGAAAACGGTATCGAATACTTGTCACATTTCTATCGAGTTACACACGTACTTTATGAAACATGAGTATGCGCGTGGTTACGATCCATTCTACTTCGCAAAAATCTGTTCATCTCTGATTTCCCGTACGCGAATTCCGAGAAGAAGAGGGTTCGACAATGCACTGCGAAGGTTTGGAAGAAGAGCAGCATTGTACTGCCTTTTTTTCACAAAACGACGATCCCAGGAACAAGTGTTTGCAAATTAGTATTTGAAGTGATTCCATTCGACATGCAAATGTATTTAAAATTGCTCAAAACTGTCAAATATAACGTAATATATAATAAGAGAAAAATATGGAAATATTCGTATTTATACGAAAAAGGTAAACTGAAAATGGTTGTAAGTGCTTTATAATTCCTTAGGAACAAAAAAAATAAATTGAATGCCTACATCTTACACTTCACAATGTAAAACTATTTACATGAAATTCCCTTCCCTGGTCACTATCAAAAAAGCTACTTTGAAGAGAATGCAACAACAAGTACGAAGAGTTAACTTATTAAAAAATCAATAGTTTTCCAATTCTGGTCACAAGGAAGCAGTTATTGGAGACCAACTTGAGAAACACGGTGTTGGCTGTGGCGTGCTCGTTTGAAAGAGAGAAGTTGCAGCCACTGCAGAGGCTGACGCAGCACTGGCATTCGGACGCAGCGAGGGCGCAGCGAAGACAGAGACGGCGGCGTCACAGCGACGAGCTGCACAGCCTGCAGAGAGGGTGCGGCGGCGGCGTATGAGGAGCACGTAGGCACACGAAGCATCCTCGCAAGAGGAGAGGGGAAGGGAGAGCAACAGACTAGAATATCCTGCACTCCCCCACTACGTCCATTCGCCCCTTCAACGCTGCATCCTCCCAGCGCCGTCCCCGCTTCCCACCTTCATTACTGCATTAAATTCTACCTCGCCGTCTTCGTTTCACTTCACTTTACCATACCTCTCGCTCTCCGCTTCGCTCCGTCACCTCCTCTCCACTTTGCTCCAGCCATCCTCGCCCTCTCCGCACCGCTCCACCTCGCCCTCCTCTACTTCACTCCACCACGCCTCTCCCTTCTCCACTTCGCTCGACCTCGCCTCGCTCTTCTTCACTTCGCTCCACCGCGCCACGCCCTTCTTCATTTCGCTCCACCACGCCTCGTCTTTCTCCACTTCGCCCCACCATGCATCGTTCTCTTATTTTCTCTTTGCTCATGCCCGCCCTCCCCGCTCCGCACCATCTCGCCTCCTTCGCTCCGCTGCACCCCGCCATCTCCACGTCACTCCGCTCCGCTCGCTCGCCGCTCCTTTTTCCTTGGCCCGCTCTCTCCCCTGCCCCGCTGCTATCCCTCGATCCGGCGCTTGGCTCTCTGCAAGCCGTCCTGTCCTTACCTCTCCTCCTCGTCGCTCCATCGTCTTCATTCTAATTCATCTTTTCCTTTCATTCAACGAGTTCCACTGGTCTTTTCGTCCCTCTGAGTTTATTCTACTGTGGTTGAGTCAGAGACGGGATTAACAGCGTTTCATCAAGTTTGCGATCGCCACTCTTATTTATATGATTCTTTGCCAACTGCATGGTCACCCAAAATCAACAGTGTCTCCTCAGCAACTACTGAGGTAACTTATGAAGTTATATATTATTTGATCGTTTGCTTTTTCTCTCTAACATTCCTCCAAATTATCTTCATGTCTGTCGCCATTAGCTTACGCCATATTTTAACTGCATATATTTCAGGGGCGATTATTCCATAAAAGTAAGGGAAGCATTGCTTCCCCTATCATTTACAAGCATATCTTACATTTCTATACCACTTGACTTGCAATTTAGAATCATTTATTTGTAACCCAAATCAAAACAGTTTAAATAGGGCGCGTCCAATCTTATCTTTACAAAATAAGCACGTAAATATTATTGTCACCAATAGATAGGGTAGAGTTCGCCTGTAAAGCGCTTTGGAAGCAGTGGGCTGACTGCATCCAGCATCTCATAGGGAATGCTGTGATCAGATATGCTGGCGCGTGTGGTGGGAGCGCGCAGGCTCATTCAGTCGAGCTCGCCTTTAGAAGCACTCGACCAGTTGCGTACAGCATGACGCACTGCGCGCGTGTAATGGGCTCCGCATGTGCTTATTACGTCAGTGTTTAAATTATCCATTTTTCGTCTTATCCATGTGGATAATTAATAATCTACCATTTGAAATACAATTGCTTGCCTAGAAAAAAGTTCACTTTTGATACATTGACATTTTAGAAAATTCGTATTTATTAACCAGACTGAAAACCAAAAAAAAAAAAATATTTTCGAGAGAGGGAGTTCCAAGTTCTACTTTTCGGACTATAACGTCTGTATAATGCTATATTGGAAATGACTGTAGAAAAAATTGACAAAAGCATAAATAAAAGCATATATTTTCTATAATTGTGTTCAAGGAGTGCGGATGTCTACAGTGTACAAGTAAATTAAAGTCAGTACAGTTAACTGACTTTAAATTATGTAACAAAACTACTAGATCTTAGTTTTGATCACAGTGTACAGAGATAAAATGTTAACAAGAATACTTTTTCCTGAAACAGTTTTTTATACCAGGGAGGTGTTCAGAAACTCACTAATCAAATGAAACGCTGTCATAAACTCGAACTCTAAACTTCGTTTCTGCCGTGACAAGACGGAAACCCGTTTCCTCAGGGCGCGTTCCCTGAATATTCCTCTCTAACTCAATACGAACGCGGAAGCGCACGGGGTGATCGTTAATACGTCTGACGCCCACCAGGCGGCGCGTGCGTCTTGGAGACACGTGGCGCCGCGGTGCGGGCGGCGTCGACGTGAGGGCAACGCTATACAGTGCGACATTGTCACCAAACCTGGACGACAAAAATATTTCAATTTTGCTCCTCTTTTTAAATTTATTTTTATTCTCGTTCGGTATTCGAATCGATTGGCCAGCGACATAACAATGGCCGATTGGGGAATATTAATTTTGGTGAAAATCCTGTTTCCGGTGTAGCTGTTGATACTGTGTATAGACAGACGTTTTTCAGTAAACAAATTTTTCGGTATCAAGTACCCACCACAAAACGTGGATTCTGCCTACACAATGTGTTAAAGAAAGTTTTTAACACATAGAAGAACAACGTTTATGCAGTTTTTCGTTACCAGGGCAGGACAATAAGAGTTTTTATTTAAAAAAATCGTCGGTTTTTTTTGCTGCAGCATTACATTAACTTTCTCTATACAATGTAAGTAGAATGCGAGAATGGACATACACAGATGTTTGTAACAAATAAACGAAAAATGAAACAAAAGAAAAAACACCAATAGACAAATGTGACATGTTGAAAAAATGTATCACATCTCTATTTCGTACACATCTCCTTACTTTACTTATCTAAAATTTATTTCATTTCACTGCATGCTCTTTCACTACCCAGTAATTTATACATTAAGGGGAAGAGTATACAACTCCCGTTGCTCCCACTTTTGTTGGTCTTTCCTAATCCTGATGAAACCTAATTGCACTTCACTGCATATTATATCACTGCACATCATTGCAAATCACAGCATGTCACTGTACATCACTGCTCTCTACACTTGCGCTCTTGAGAACGCTCGAACGCCCAACTTCTGTGCTCCTAGCACTTCTGATGATAATAGTTAGAGTCCACATTTGTAGCATTTACAAAGCTGAATTTTCCCATAACCGTTCGTTGTTATCTGTATTTTATTTTATGCGAGTGCCACTCCCTACTTAAGATACATAGCATTTTAAAGTCTTTCCTTGCCGGTTACTTTGTGAACGCCTTGAAGATCGCATGTAGTCGAGCTGCCTTTCCATGTATGATTTCGCACCGTTGTTTCAGTTCGCGAATCAGCCGCTTTTTTCTGCAATCAGTTTAATGATTCAATCTGACCTATGATTTATCCTATGATGATTCAAGCACTCTACTCCTTTTTTAATCATGGGACTAATCAAGGAAATATAAACATTTATTTTCGTGTTGCACTAAGCTTTTCGTAATGCGTGCAGAATAAAATGAAAAGCTTCCTATTACATGACATCTACGCCATTTTAATGTATCCTTTTAATTTTTCAAACAATTACGCAAATGTACTTTTTGTGAAATATCTCCCATACCGTTAATATTTACGTACGTATTATAGACATTATTGCATTTGCGAGTCAAATTATAGCTTATGATATTTCTCGAAAAGGTTTTCGGTAAAGTTGTTGGTAAAAGTTGACTTAAAATGGCGCTTTTCAGAAACACTCAAGCGATATTTTCTCAAAATAGGCTTTAGCTTTTCTATGCAAATTTGCATAATGGATCAGGTTTCACTTTTCTAAAATATGTTAGTCATTTTCTGCTATTAGGAAACCGAAAAAATGAGATAATGTGAAACTGATTCAGGGCAGCAGGGAAGGGGTTCGAGCCCAGCGAAACGAAAAGCCCAAACGAAAGAGCTTAGGAAACTAACTAATTCGAGAAAGCCTATGTCATTCTGTAGCAAACTCGTATTATTATTGCAAATATTATAATATAGAATTCACAATTTCTTTAATTCATCTTTAAATTCTTCCTGAATTTACGCAATTACGTATATTTTTCCTTCTTAAATGACGAATTTTTACTGTCCAATACACCATCTAAAGTATCTTTTTTCCCATAAGTTTCTACCTTTGTCCTTCCGTTTCATTCTACACATAATTTGTCGTAACATATCCATTACTAACGAATCGGCCGATGAAATCCTTCCTATATTGTCCATTTCCGTGCAATTTCTCTATTATCATCATTATTAACTGTAATTAGATTTTTCGAGGCTATTTGTAACCAAATCATCTAAAATATTCGATTTTGCGTCTGTTTGTTTGATCACATTAGACGTAACATATTTCGTCTGAAAACTCCCTGTTCACGCTGTCTACCACTTCTGTCCGTTTCTTGGACACGTTTCTAGTTTCCATTTCGTAATAATATTACTTATTTGCCCAACAAATTGTTATTTTTGTAAATGACATAAATCATTTCGCAAAATAATTTAATATAATCCTTCAATTGTCTATCCGCGACAATATTTTTTTACGCGAACATATTTTAAATCTTTCAAACTTATAAAGTTTAAATTATTTTTTTCCTATAAATATCAACAATAAATAATATTATTAATATCTGACTGAAACAAGTCAAAAATTTGCATAAATATAATTAAAACAATTTTTAAAAGACAATATTCAGAATTCTGATGTTCATCTTTCGATTCGAAGAACCTTCGTTTTTCTACATGCGTTCAACCCAGAAATGCTGATCGAAAATTTGCCTCATGTTGGCGCAAGTAAGGCACCCAAATATTTATGTTGTAAATTTGCCCCACTGCAATATCTCGATTACACCACGTAGATAGATATAAATATTCTCAGGGCGTTGATAATTTCCGATATGTTTCCAAATGTTCGATATGATAGCATCAAATATTTACTTGCACAGAATGGTCATTATAATAAAATTGAATTCCTATTACCTTTTTAAATTGAACTACACTCAGTAGTTTCTCTGTTGAACAAATTAAAATCTATAAACTACTTTTTCTAAGTAAAATAATGAATATTTCTTTCAAATGACATAATTTCATTCACTTAAAATAATTTTGTTAAATGAAACTAGAATTTGCAACAACACTTATAATATTTTCCGTTAACTATTAAATTAATTCTTTGAATAAAATATCAAGAAATAATTTACAATTCCTAAATGAAAATTGAACAAGAACAACAAATTAAGTTATTGTTTGACATTTAATTCACACGCCCAATTAAAGGCCTTTATCTCCCTTTACATATACTAAATAATGTTACACTGTTTTAATCGTCAGTCCATTATAATAATGCATGCATAAATCTCATATTTCCTCTAGGTTGTGCTTTCTTCTAAAGATCACGTACACTTCTCCATCGTAACAACAAGAGTCTAGCGACAAATTCAACTTCTTGAAGTTAATTCTTGATCCCACACGTATTCGCGGAATTAAAATATTAGCTCATATAGTTCCAGATTTAATTTCGGTTTTAAATGCTTCAATTCCTTTAGAAATACTGTTAATATTGGCAACATGAATACTTTGTTATATCTATATTCATTACTTATGCTACGAGCATCTTTTAGCTGATGCATTCTTCACGCATTCAAAAAGTATTCTGGGGACTTTATTAACGACGTTTACTTTATTAACGTAAAAGTATTCCGGCGACTTTATTGACAGATTAAAGAAGCAAAGCCTCTTTCATCTGTCAATAAAACTAAGCCGATATCTAACAAGCTCACACACGCTTCTCAGACGAAGTACTAACAAGGCAGAGCGTATTCACGAAAATGTGATGGTCTTGCCACTTCCAACCCTATCCAACACAATACAAATAAATACGACATTGACATTCTTTTGTAGTTTATAAATGTAAATCTTTCTAATACGCAAGACCTTACTATAAAGTAACTAAATAAAAAATGTAATCTTATCTTTTCGGATTCGGTGGTATAACGGTCAGCGTACCGGACTGTTGTACCCGAGTTTGCGGGTTCAAACCCGATGGAAGCCGTGGATTTTTAAGGGCGAAAAAATCCTTCGTACGCCTTCCTTCGGAGGGGAAGTAAAGCCGGCTGTCCCATGTTAGTAGATTTACTGCATGTAAAAGATCCTCAAGCCTAAATGAAGCCTCTGAGCAAAATTGAGATCCGCCTGTTTCATCGCCCAAGATAATACCTCCTTTCTCCGCTAGGTGGTGAAAGGAGCGTAACGAAATTTGCGTGGTTAGACGGAAGAGCGGGCCTGATGGCCCGAGTCTCGCCACGTAAAATAAGGCATTAACTAACTAACTATCTTATCTTCTATTTTGTTTCAGTAGTATACATACCTTTTGCACCTCTCACACGCAACCAATCTTTATTCATGATGTCTCTAAATAAAGATAATTTCATGGAGACGTGAGGAATTGCCCTTTAACTTTAAAAATATGAAGGATTTGTTTTAAAAAACGATCTAAATATTCATGTCAAATGCAACCCGCAACACCACCTATTTTTTAATCTATATCGTTAAATAACTCCTAAGCGAAGCATTTTACAACCATAAAAACTAAACTTTTGAGGCAAAAGGTCTCAAAGAAACGTTCCTCACATCGTAATCTACAGGATGAGATCATTTTGAACATTCTATTAAATGTTTGCTGTTCGACGCTTCTCGATTCTACCCCACCTGTTCAGAGTCTGTATAATCTGCAACTATAGGTGAAATTAAAATAATTACTTGATATTCTACGCAATTGAATTACATGGTTGTACCTCTCTGCTCGGTAATAACGTTAAATAAGAATAGTTTGTATTGAGAAGTGTGTATTGTATTGCTATCAATTAAAAGGAGACACATAGAACAAGTGACGGAGGATAAGAGTGTCTTGAAGAGAAATATAGAGTTAATATGGAAATGGAAAAGTAGGGAAGAGGATGACATGAGAGTTTCCGCGCGAGGACGCTAGTATGATATATTACAGATGAAAGTGAAGGTACTGGAATGTGTGTCTTTATTTCGTTATTAAAACCAATAACAATATATCGAAACATTGATACCTTGAAACTGAAACATCAAATTTGTCATTGTCATCCTCCTCTTCAGCTGAATAGTTATTATAATCCTACGTACATGTATTGTGTGTTTGAGGTGCTGCAAACATTTTACACGACAATATTTACGTTAATATTTCCGGGACGACTGTTTAAGGCTGAAATAGAGCACAGTTTCTACATAAACAGCTGCAAACATCACCTTGGGACCGAAATATTAGGGAATTCCCGTCTTGCCATGTGTCCCTGACGTGAATCGCAGCCCCTCCACTGCGCTGTACGGCAGCGGGGCCGGGGCGGCTCAAGATGTCAGGGGCGCGACAGCGGCGGCGGCGGCAGCGGAGACACGGCAGGGGGCGGGCGGCACGTGTCCCGAAGGGGCGACACGTGGCACGGCAGCGACGCTGACTCGGCGGGGCCACAAGCTCTCGGGGAAGCGATACATTGCGTACTGTGCGAGGGTGCTTCCGAACTGACGGATGGCAGGGTTATCCCGCATTCGCTGCGTTTCCAGGAAGGCAACCGATAAGCAGTGGCTGGAAGCGCGAGCAGCGCACGTCCATGCGATGGCTGGGCGGATTGTTGCCATTGGAGGAGGAGATACTGGTTCATACCGAGATAGCTGTCTCGAGTAGCAATTCAACTTCTGACAGAACAATATGCTACTTCTCCTCCTGTCCATGGTTTGCCAGATCACGGCACAATTTTTTTTTCTTGTTTACAGCTTCTCTCCTGGCGAGACTCGCAACTTTTTTGTACCTCCTCCTCTTCTCTTCTACGTTCGCTTTCCCCACAACTCTCTTTTCTTACTTTCGTTTCCTCTATGCACCCCTTCGCAAATAAATTACAAACTGACAAATCTGACTGCGTGGGCGGTATACGCGTTTCTTCTTTTCCATTTACTTCGACTGCCGCCCACTCCTGCTCGTATCCCTTGACCGTCTCTACCTTCGTACCCTTTTTCTTCTTTTGTCGCTTTCCCGCCGTTGTCACTACTTCGTCCGGCCCCGGTTCTAGCATCTTCTTAATCTTCCCCTCCCCCGCCTTCTCATTACCTTTCACCTCACTTCTGACCTCATTCCACTTCCCCTCGCTCCTACATCTCCTTGCAGCCTACCCACCCTCCCCGTCCTTTTCGGATCTCCCCCCCCCCTAGCCTCGACCTGTACCATACGTCTTCACAGACGGCTCCTATCCGCCATCCGTTTCTCCTCACGCATCGTGCGTAATGAGCATCCCCGTCAATGTCACCCCTTGCCGTTGAGTCTTGCCTCCTCTCTATTCCTACTGTCACACCCACTCCCTGCCCGCCGCACAACCTTCCCAGCCGTACCATGCAAATTCCCCGTCCCTGTCATACATCACCACCCCTGCCACGCAACCTCCTTACCCTTCCACAAAAACCTGCCCATTCCTGGGAAGCAAACTCTACGCCCATACCATGCAATGTTCCTGCCGCCGTCACAAAACGTCCACACCAGATAGCAACGTCCCCGTCCCTATAATGTAACATCCCCACTCCTATCGTGCTTCCCGCCACTACGACGTTAACCTCCATATCCCTACCTCGCAACCTCCCCATTCCTAACATGCAACCTTCCCATCCCTACCACCCAACTTCACCGCCCGTACCATGCAACCTCCCATCCCTGGCCTGCAACCTCTCCACCCTACCATGCCACTTCCCCATCCCTACCATGTAACTTTCCCATCCCTATCATGCAACCTCTCCATCCCTGCCACGCAATCTCCCTATGCCTGTCATGCAACGTCCCCATCCCTGCCACGCAACCTCCCCATCCCAACCACGCAGCCTCCCCATCCCTACTATGGAACCTCCCCATCCCTACAATACAACCTCCTCATCCCTTCCACGCTACCTCCCCATCCCTATCACGCAACCTCCCCGCCCGTACCGTGTAACCTCCCCATCCCTAACATGCAACATCCCCATCTCTACCATGCAACCTTCCCATCCCTACCACGCAACCTCACCATACCTACCAAGCAACCTCACCATACCTACCAAGCAACCTCACCATACCTACCAAGCAACCTCACCATACCTACCAAGCAACCTCACCATACCTACCAAGCAACCTTTCCGCTTCCACCATGCACCCTCCTCCTCGCCGCGTGCGCGGCAATTACGGCCGTGTCACGCAACGCACGCGTCGAGCGGTCTCCCCGCGAGCCCATCGGAATGCCAGGGGGCGCGTCACGCGGGCGGACAGACCAGAATCAATTCCACACCGGCCCCCAGCCCACCCCGTCTCCGCCATCGCCGCCGCGGAGGCGTCGCGCACTATTTGGGGAGGCGGGAGGGGGAACGCGGAGTGATTGCGGTGGGCCCTCCCCGCCCCGCCCCGCCCCGCCGAAAGAACGAGGAAGCGGGAAGGGCGGGAGACAAAAAGAGCGCGCAACCTCCACCCCTATCACGCAACCTCCCCGCCCTACCGTGAAACCTCCCCGCCCGTACCGTGCAACCTCCCCATCCCTACCATGCAACCTCCCCATACCTAGCAGGCAACGTCCCCATCCCTGCCACGCAACCTCCCCATCTCTACCATGCAACCTCCCCACCCTTCTATGCCACTTCCCCATCCCTACCATGTAACTTCTCCATCCATATCATTCAACCTCCCCATCCCAGCCACGCAATCTCCCCATGCCTGTCATGCAATGTCCTCAACCCTACCACGCAATCTCCCCATCCCCACCATGCAACCTCCCCATACCTACCACGAATCAATTCCTCGCCGGCCCCCAGCCCACCCTGCCACCGCCGCCGCGGAGGCGTCGCGCACTATTTGGGGATGCGGGAGGGGGAACGCGGAGTGATTGCGGTGGGCCCTCCCCGCCCCGCCCCGCCCCACCCCACCCCGCCGAAAGAACGTGGAAGCGGGAAGGGCGGGAGACAAAAAGAGCGCGGCTAGGGGAGTGTGAAATTGAAACAGAAATCCGAACGGGACGTCACGGTTAACGAGGGACGACGTGGTTAGCGGGGAAGGGAGTTGCAGTCGAACAAAGCCACGCGCGCGGGAGGATATGTGGAAATCGCCTCTTTGAAGCTGGGCCATTCACGTAGTGGTTCAGGTACTGACAGATCCGAGACGTCCATCTTAATGCATCGCTCGGTATTCAGTCGGTTTCGACGACGAAAAATTAGGCGATAAATATTGTACGACTTTAGGAAAATGATTTTACGTACGCAACCTAGAGGGTATGTTTAAAATGCGTATATTGATAGCCAATAAACTTCTATCTTGTGATGCTTGTCGATACGTATTTTCCGGGGGCCAAATCTGCCGATGCGTGTGGGTGACTTTAGATAAGAGTCTTGGAAGATATTCGTAATTTGAAGTTCCATGTACAAAATATTTCAGTTTTAGTCATGTAAATCAATGAAGTTATTTGTTGTTCACATGTGTGAACAGATTGAAAATAAAGATTTAACATAAAAATTGTTAGTCGGGGAAAGAAGATACGTCAAATTCAATGAAATAGTTCCCTACTTGCCATGTTTTTATTTTTTCTTAAGATTGAAGCTTTTATTTATCTCAGATACAAACGTTCGAAATACGAAGACAAATGATACTTTTTAATGTCTATATGTTATTGAGATCGCCTTAAAACGAGCTTTTCGGTTAAGTTTTTGCTTATTCTTCCATCTGATAACACATTTATTATCTTTCAGTACTCAATTGTATTGTTTAATTTAATTGATAATGCTTCAAAACACACGAGAGAAAACAACCAACCATAGTTTAATGGAGAGGCATGCTCTATTCACGAAAGCATAAACAAAAAGTAGATCTTATTTTATTAAAGGTTTGTTAAGGGCTAAAGCTTGGTAGCAAACTGAGAGGTGATGATAGAAACATTGATGCCACTTGAGATGAAACGTGAGACACAAAAAATTGTTTCTAAAACCGAGAAGACAAAATGGCAATATGTAAAAAGAATGTGTAATATACATATAAACAAACATCTCTGTAGTTTAAAGAAGGAAGAATGAGGCCATAATCAGGAGTGATAATAGCTACCGAATATTAGGCACAGAGATGACATTCTATTAAAGATGTTCTCGAAGTTTCCTATTAAGATTTTTGTGATATTTGTCAATACCAGATAGAATTCATTGATAACATCGCATCCACTGAGATAAATACAGACTCAGATCGGTAACGCCCTAAAAGTTCCACTCACCTACTCCAAGTAACACACACCAAACATATGATGTCAATTCGTCTTTACGGAGTATTATGCGACGAACAAATCTATAGTAATCCTTACGACAGCAGCAAAAATTTGCCTCTGCCAAATAGTTCATTACAGATTCAACATAATTTCATATTTTTCCTCCAAAATTTGTTTCATGCAGGGCTGTGAAGCAATGCCCTACTAAACAGTAACGCATTTACGTGATTTTATGTCGAAGGTTTATTATTAATAGTACGAATGGTTATAATAATAACCTTAGCGTGCTATATGCAGGTGTGTCACACTAAAGGTAACAAATTTGTAAGGCACATAGAAGGGTCAACGGTGATAATTAGGAGGCGGATTTTGTTGATCTAAAACATAGCCCGAAATCATCAATAAAATGCTCTTAACTTTTTTTAAATGCCCTAAAAGCAAAGAAAAATAACGTAAAAAATTGATTAAAATCAGTTCAAAAAACAACTCAGCTGTTGGATATGTAAATGAGGCCTCATTCCTTCTTCAAGAGAACTCAACTTACAAATTTTTATTTAGGCTGTTCTATACCAGAAAATCTCTGTCTTTAATTATCGCGAAATCGGATGAACCAACAATAGTGCTCATAGACGTCACAGGAAACTGAGATTACGTACAACGGTTGACATTACAATTTCTGAGCGAAGAAATCGAATAGACTACTCAGAAACATGATGGAAAGATCAGGAATTTTGTGGAACATTTGCTGCATCTCATAACTATTATTTGAAGCAAGTATCATTAAATTGATATTAAAATAGAGTAAATCATCAAAAAATGCTTTAAAAATGACAGCGAAACGTAAAAAATTACTTTCTTAGTCGAAATCGAAGAAAATGCAAGTCATATAAATTGGCCATTTCCGTTTGTCACAACATAAAATTAATGTTTAAACTAAAAGGCCTTGTTCGAAAGTGAAAAGAAAAAAATCATTAAAATCCACCAACCCCCAGTGATAATTCATTTGAGGTGAGAAATTTCATATAGTAAAATTACACACGTGGCATTTCTCTTAGATTGCACGTTTGGCGTCGCCTTGGTGTCCGACAGCTACAACGAAATAGCTTTGATTCCGGCAAACAGCGACCTGGCAAACATCATTGCACAAAGGGCATTTTGACTATCATCCAGAGAAAGGTTCGCATTTATACCTTCGTTTTATGAAATTTCCTGTTGTACACGAAGATAACAAGAGACTCGAGATACCAATCAAGGTGATATATCCAGCAATTTGTGATTTCCGTAAAATCGTGATATTCAGCAAATGGATTCGATTGATTGATTAGTGTTTCTGGAAGTGTCAATTGGTATAGTATTTAGTCCCGTAAGTGCTGTGTATGGTTTGGAACGGAAGGTGGGGGTTATCATTCGCGCTGGATGGTGAGATCCAATGCCGACCTTCCGTCGGCTAGCAGGACCTTCCACAACTAGGTGTCTCCCGCCATCGGGATACCGCTCCAGCCGGGACAACCACTGAATTCCGTTGGGTCTACCGGCATGTGTGGGAGTATAGTGCATGTAAATGAAAGTGTGTGAAAGTAAAGGGTGAGTGTAGAACAAGGAAAAGGATGGATAGATCTCGGGTGTTTCGTAACCCATGTGTTAGGGTACTGCTCCGGAATGCTCCTGTTGTTGAATTTTCCTCCCGACAGCAGCTGAATTCGTCCTTGCTATGTAGACAGTGTCGAAAATTCTGCGTATATTGGGTCTGGAAACCTTGAACCTCCCAAACGAAGGCCAAGTAGTGACATCAGTTGATGCCCTGAGCCACCTAACCTGATCAGCAATTGGAGCGACGAGAAATTCCACTTATCATAGCCTCGCGTCGTTTGTGGAGGGAGCCCCGTGAAGGCACCGCTTGGCGCAGGGAAGGGTGCGAAGGGAAAGGAGCGGAATAGAAGGGATTGGAAAGAAAGGAAGAGGAGGGGAAGGAGAGAAGGGCATGGGAAGGAAGGGAAGGGAGGGAAAGGCAAGGAAGGAGAGGGGAGGGTGGAAAGGGGGAATGGAAAAAATAGGGATGGAGAAGAAGAGAGGGGGTTGGAAGGGAGGGGGCGGGAGTGAACGGCTGGAAAGGGAGGGGAGATTGAATGGAATGGCGGGGAAGGGAGGGGAGATTGAAGGGAGGGGAGGGATGGGGGGGAGGGAAAGGAGGAGAGGGAAGTGAGGGAAAGGGATATGCGAAGGAAGGTGAGGGAGGGGAAGGGAGGTGAGGGAAGGGAAAGGCAAAGGAAGGGAGGGGAGGGGGAGGAGTGGAAAGGGTGAGTGGAAGGGATGGGGATGGAGAAGAAGAGAGGGGATCGAGAGGGAGGGAAGGAATGGCGGGGCAGGTAGGGGAGAGGGAAGGGAATGGCGGGGAAGGGAGGGAAGGGAGAAGGAAAGGAGGGGAAGGGAGGGAAGGGAGAGTAATATGAAGGGAGGGAAAGGAGGGGAGGGGAGGGAAAGGGCGGAAGGCGCGGGGGACGTCGTGGGGCGAGCGGAGCGTCGGCAATTGCTCCCCGGGGGCGGCGCGCGCGTGATGGATGCCCGATGCCCCTCCTCTCCCTCCCGCCGTCGCCCTGCCCATGGGATGGACGCACGAAGGCGCGCCCGCGCAGAATGGCAACGGACAGGAGTGGATGGGACGCATCGGTAAACGGCGGAACGGGACGCTAGGGACGAGTCGGAACGGCACGAGATACAATGGAGCGCGGCGATACAGACGGGATGGGACGGGACCTAAAACAACTTAAGGTAGCTGTCTAACTGAGAATGATGAAAAATCGTGACATTTACTGTCTTTCGGTTTTCTTTGGGTCGTATACTCTGTTTTATTCTCTTTTAAATGCTTCAAACCGCTTCTTGCTCCGTTTCTTATTTTTTGAAAAAATATTTGTTTTCGAAGCGATTGTCATATTGTCAAACCCTTAGTGAGTGCAACTTAATCCACTCAAAACACATTTTTATTATAATTATAATAATTTTACAATAATAATCATATTATTATTATTATTATTATTATTATTATTATTATTATTATAAAAATTTTACCATTTTAGTGGTTTGCTACAATAAGTTCCTTCCATTTTGAAAACAAAAAGTTGTGCGTTTCATAGCAATGTCGTTTTTTTTCGCTGTAAATGTTCTACTCCAACGAGATTCATGGCTGGTCAGAACAGACTGCACCACCTACGATAAACGATGTAATTAAAGAACGCATACCTATTAAAGCAAATGAAATAGCTTATTATACTTTCAAAAGCAGTTCAAAACCAATGTCTTAAAATAGTTGCTAAAGAAACACTTGAAGCAAGTTTTGTCTTTCAACCCTAATGTTGTAAGACTAAATCCTAATCTCTGAAGTAGACACCGAATCTAACTTCTAATCCATTTTAATAATATCGTAATAAGCTATCTAGCCAACCGAGAAATTGTACAACCATTTGTACTCATATTAATCCGTATCATTTCATGAATTCCATCTGCGAAATAATCGAGTTTGAAAGGAAGAAATAATAACAGAGTATAGAGGGCCTCACCCCTCAGTCACCCAAGCCTCCACCATTGCCGCCGCAGCCAACCCCCACCGTCGTCGCCGCTAAATGTGTCGTCGCCAATCAGGGCGTGATGTCATTACCATCGTCTCCGCGTCAACGTCGCCATCGTCACCACTATCGCCACTGTCGTTCCTCCTCCCCCAGCCCCGCAGTCTCTTCCACTGCCGTATCCCCCACCTCAAAACCCATATCCTCACCCCACCCTCACCCAGACAGCACCTACGCCCCTCTGCCATCTCCCCGCCACGCTCGCTCGCCCGCGCCCGCCACGCCACGCTCGACCCGCCACGCGTTCGACCCGCCACGCCTCGCCACGCTCGATCCGCCCCGCCTCGCCACGCTCGACACGCCCCGCCTCGCCACGCTCGACCCGCCTCGCCTCGCCACGCTCGACCCGCCCCGCCTCGCCACGCTCGACCCGCCCCACCTCGCCACGCTCGACCCGCCCGCCTCGCCACGCTCGACCCGCCCCGCCTCGCCACGATCGACCCGCCCCGCCTCGCCAATCGACCCGCCCGCCTCGCACAATCGACCCGCCCCGCCTCGCCACGATCCACCCGCCCCGCCTCGCCACGATCCACCCGCCCCGCCTCGCCACGATCCACCCGCCCCGCCTCGCCACGATCCACCCGCCCCGCCTCGCCACGATCGACCCGCCCCGCCTCGCCACGCTCGACCCGCCCCGCCTCGCCACGCTCGACCCGCCCGCCTCGCCACGCTCGACCGCCCCGCCTCGCCACGCTCGACCCGCCCCGCCTCGCCACGCTCGACCCGCCCCGCCTCGCCACGCTCGACCCGCCTCGCCACGCTCGACCCGCCCCGCCTCGCCACGCTCGACCCCTGCCCCGCCTCGCCGTGCTCGACCCGCCCCACCTCGCCACGCTCGACCCTCCCCGCCTCGCCACGCTCGACCCGCCCCGCCTCGCCACGCTCGACCCCCCACTCTCGTCACGCCCCTTCGCGATCCTCTCCGCCCGGCGTCCTCTGCGCTACTGTCGGCCGCGCGCGGGTGCGTCTTCTCCAGCGCGGGGATTACGCCCTCGTTAGCCTCCTCCCCCGCCCTTCCCGCTGCCCTTTCCGCCTAACGAGCCGGCGGTCGTAATTGCTGAGGCGCGCGCGCCCCGCGGACCCGCCCCTCCCCCTCCTCTCCGTCGCCTCTCGCTCTTCTGGCGCTCCTTCATCCTCGTGTTGCACATTCTTCACGGCCCTCCTCGCTCCTCCCGCCCATTTGCCGCGCTTCTTCCGGGACGGCATAGAGGCTCCGCCGGCTTCTATTACACTCTTGCGTGTTTCCATCTTTCACCTCTGAAATGGAGACTTGTCCAACTTACATCTTCGCGTTTTCTCTCTTTTTCCACGGAGTTCGTGAAAATAAATGTTACAAAGTTCTAGGGCATATAGAAAGGGCAATAATGGCCACTTTTTGCCCGTGTAGATGTAGTGGAAAATTTTATAACGGAGTTACATACGAGACGTTTGCCCCTGACTATTAGGCAACCCCTCGTGCACAGATGTTCGGCAGGTCACATTAGGTCTGACACGTTGAAGGAGTTTTCATGAACCTGCCGAAAGCCTGTGCCTGCGGAGTTGCCAAAAACATAATACACACCTAATGACAAAGTCCTGGAACACGTCTATCGCGACAAGTCCCAGGGATATCCCGCGACATTTTTTCTGTGTTTGGAATTCTTGCGATATAAAACTTGGATGTAGCAGGTCCCCCTTTCGGAATGTGATTCATGATCAAATGTTGCGCAACAAGATGTAGTCTGGAAGTGTTGCGAGATAAAGTCCCGAGAAACGCCGATCCCACAGTGCAGATAACAGGAACATTATTTTGTCGTGTTGTTTGTTCTGTTGTTTTGCGATAGAAAGCACTTTAACAATTATTGAGGAATTACACACCCTCCCTCGTCTTTGTAATGTCAAGACTGTTCCTGTACTATGGCTCGACAGCCCGCTACGGGCTTTGGCCGACCAGGACGTCTACCCAGTATGAAAACGGAAACAAAAGGAGGAAAGCAATGGAGTCTCCGGCTAAAAACTACTCCATGTCCATTCATGAGATTGAGAAAACGATCCACAACAATAAATCACAATTTAGGCGAAAGCACAAAAACCTACGGAATCCAAAAAAAAGTGGCTCTTCTCCCAAAAAGTCAAACTGGTTTGGTTTCCATCCTTTAATGTTTTTACTGCAAGGGATGGAATCGAGAGGAAGTGAACTCGCTGTCTAGGTAAGGACAGAGGACAATGTCTCGCAACTGCCCCTATACAAAGTCCCTCGACTTTGTTGCTAGGTATGTACTAAGCTTAACTGCCAGGTCAAATGTCACACGCAAATAACGTATATAAGATTTCCAACCACACGTTCATTTGCAAATAGTGGTCATTTTTTGACCTCTCTATATACCCTGGCAGGCAGTTCGAAACTTTTATTCTGAGGCACACTTTCTTTCTCACCCTGCCATGATGTGCTGTTTTTTTTCCTGTAATTATTTTGTGATTTGAATATCGTGTCATTGTATGCGTATGATATATATATATATATATCGTATGTATCTTAGCAATGTGAGAGTTGTTGATTCTTGAGTTGAATAAACCAAGTATATTTATTTTACCGACTTTTAATAGATCAAACTAGCTGACCCGGCGAACTCTGTTCCGCCTTAACAGCCGGTCCCATCTTTTTCTCGCGTCGCACTCACTGTGAGAAACTGTACTATCCTTGTTGCACTCGTGATAATAAAGCAATTGCAGATTTGTGTTTTTCTCTCAAACAAAGAAGAATTTTTAATAAAACGCTCTGATATTAAATAGGTAATTAAAAAATCTATTACGTAGCAGAGCGTTTTTTGGAATTGATTTTTGTTTAAGAGAGAAATACAAAGCTGTAATCATAGGGACCTGCTGTTAAAGGCAATAAATCAGCAGATCCGAAAACATACGAAAACGCGAGAAAACGTGCGAAAACGCATGAACACGTGCGACAAAACTCGAAAAGGTGCGAAAACCCGGGAAATCACGCGAAAACGTGCGAAAACGTGCGAAAACGTGCAAAAACGTGCGTTCTCACACAGGAACGCTGTCGAACGGGATAAACAGTATCCTATGTCCGTCTCCTGGCTCTAAGCTTCGTGCTCACCAATTTTCAGCCAAATCGGTACAGCCGTTCTTGAGTTATAAATAGTGTAACTAACACGACTTTCTTTTATATATATAGATTAAGATTCATGCTAAAGAAGTTTAACATATCCATTTTCCGTTTTCTGAAGTCCATTAAAAACGCACCATTAATAAGTTCATCTATCTTCGGATGTCTTAAATAAACTTGTCCAACTTACCCATCCCTTTCCCTCAAATTTCATCCACTGCCTGCCACGACCCGCTATTATTCCATCTCCCGCTTTCCGATATTCGATAAAAATTGACATTTCTGGTTGCCATTTCTCCACAATCTTCACAACATACTCCTTCTCCACTCATTTATATTGCTCTGAAGATGGAGTAGAAACTCCCCCGAATTCCTTTACAAAACCTTACGTCTTTCCATTTTCCATCCTCTCAAATTATGAAAATGTTCTTTCACAACGAAGTCGGTTACTAATGAAACAGTTTATATGTCAAAATACTGGAACTAGTTCCTCGAAGTGTCCGGCGATTTAGGAAACAAATGGTTATTAGTGCAATTCGTTATTGTTTATTTATGTATTAACTTCAAAGTAATTACGTAGTGTTGAAAAGAGTAGGTAGTGTACGGTAGAAACAAAGGAGCATTCAAAAGTGGTCGTTTAGTCTGGTTCAGAGCGTTAATTGTGCAAGACGTTACTTCGAGTTTCGGTCCTGAAGTCAATAGATTTACAATTACATTTGTTTATCTAATAATTCCTTCATTTATTTTTTCTAATATCTATTAATAATATTATTTGGACTAATATTATTGTATTGTTCTTTCAATTGTAACTATCTACCATCTGATCATACACAATATTATTACAGTTCAAATAAATGTATCTAAATAGAGATTCATCCAATTTCCATTACAACTCCTTCCATTCTTCTATCATCTTTCCTATCCTATTCTCTCGGTTTCCCATCCTGTACCATCGTTTTTCCGTTTTCTGTTCTCCAAGTTGCCTTCAATAAGTTTTCAATTCTCGTCACTATCTCTCCAGCTTACCTTCGTTTAACCCCCTCTTCCTTTGTCACCAGTGCACCTTACACACACATCGACTATATGAAAAATAATTAATGAACTTATTCTTAAGAAAATGCTAAGGTTGATCATAGCTGACACTCACAATGACAGGAATGCTAATTGTTCACTGTCACTCTGAAATGACTAGGCCAATGAGTGACTTTTCAACCCAATAAAGGAAGTTGTCTGCTAGGCGTTCCTCAAACAGCCCACTATTCACACATGCACGTTGTTTTTCCGCGGTGTTTCTCTCTATCATTGGAAAATGATAGCAACGACATCAATAAATATTTTCTGTACACAACGCGTCATTCGTATAATAAAAATCAAATACAAGGTAAATTTAATGGCAATATACAATGAATAATTTCTAGTCTTAGAAGGCCAATGAGAAATACTGGGGCATTCAAGTATGTACCTTTGTCAATAATATCCAACAATACAATTTTACAACTTTAAAATATAATAAAATTTAACATAACTGTACTTAAAATTAACATAGTTCAGAGTAACTAACTCTAAAGCAATAACATACTGGATTCTCACTGCAGTACATAAAAAGATCAGTAAAAATTCCAATCCACCAAAAGGAAATGTAACGTCCAAGTACTTTCAAAATAATAAGCTTATCGGCACGAATAACTCAAATATAGTAATAGAATTAAAAATTCGCATGCAGTTCCGAAGACCGAAAATCAACGACAAAGCAACCTTCATTACAAATTACAACAGCCCTGTACCAAACCCAAGAGTATCTTTAGAATAATCTTCCCTCTACTGCACTTAGGTTGCTACAGGAATGGCCGTAGTGGTAGTAAACTCTCCAATCTTTAAGCATTGTGAATGGATGACTTGTTATGTCACTTTACGACGCCTTTGTTTCAGGTGCAAGAGATTTTTTCGTGCAGACCTCATCTTGAAACGACTTTATTGAGGATTTGACTTCCACCCACTTATACCCCGATGTATCAAAACTAGAATGCAATACACCACCAAGATCATAAAAGCTACCTACTTACCGCATTACAAATGATAATGAATTGCTTCGAAACAAACCTGTTGAACACTTTTCAAACAATTTTCCTTCAACAACGCCAGTGATTGCAAGGGCTGCAATGACCATAAAAGAAACACAGCAATTGAAAATGTAACACTGTGAACAGTCCACAATTTTCTGAAGGTGTAATTGTAGAAGGCGTTTGTTTCAGGCGCAAAAGAACTTCTTACGCCGCGACCTCGTTCTGAAATGACTTCATTGAGCCTTCTTCCCCCCATGTGCACTTCTCGGAAAGAAGGGAGCGTTTCTCTTCCGGTTGGTTTTACTGTGTGAACGACCTACTCCGGTAACAAGCTCGGACCTTTGGGTAATTTGGCCAGAAGTAAACCACAGAGCGAGGAATTAAATAACGCCACCCTCTTGCTTGCGCCAGCACCAGCGTCAGTACCGTTCGAGGCGCTTAAACCTGTTCATGGCCTTGCGTGAAGGTGAAAGTAATTACAGGGAACGTTGTTGGGCGAGTTGAGATAGTGCAATACTTAAAGCAAATTTCAATACCGGAAACATCATAAGAAGTTGTGGTGGTGTAGGATATAGAACATTCGTTGCCGAGATGTAGTTGATTGTAAAAATTGTATTAATTCTGTTAGAAAATTGTTTGTTGATTCTAGGTCATTTACATTGACACAAGTTTGGGAGAGAGAAAAAATAACCCTGTTGACAGACGTGACTTGGTAAAACAATGTTGGCTTTCACGGCCGGAGTTGTAGTCAAAGTTTTCTTCCGGGCTGAAGGGCCGTGGTCCATTGGAAAACATATTTCCAAACGTTTCGTCCGCAACTACGGTAGACATCTTCAGTGGCGATGTGGTCTCGAACGAATAATCCTCTTTGATGGTTTGTCAGTCATCGTTTGTTGGTCAGTCATCGGGGAACCATAAAAAGAGGATTCTTCGCCCGAGACCACATCGCCACTGAAGATGTCTGCCGTAGTTGCGGACGAAACATCAGGAAATATGTTTTCCAATGGACCACGGCCCTTCAGCCCGGAAGAAAACTTAAGACTTGACTTGGGATGAAATAGCAACGCATGAGGAACTGGGATGTTATTTTAACTTCAACTTAAGAAAAGGAAAACGTACTTGTGTTCCATTATTGTGTTGGGAAATAATCCGTCCTTATTTCCTCTCCTGTTTGAATTTGAGACTTAATTTTTTTAGAGATCATAAAATTGAAAACTACCGTTAATTAAACAGTCGCAAGCCAATGGTGATGGAGGGACCAACAACACACTCCAGCGAGTTTTGTTTCTTTTATCCTGAGCAGTTACCCTTTCATCGCTGAGGATTTTCATTATTAGAACATTTTGAGTCCTTATTGACTGTTTAGTCTTTCAACACTGATCAATTGCTTACAAAAAATCGAAACCGTCGCAATGCTTATTCGTTTCGTGGAAATTCCGGCGTTCTCTAACAGTCGTAACTACTCATAATCACTTTTCAACCTTACTTTAGTATCTATTGATGTGGATACAGTTTGCAATCACAGCAAAGTCAATATTCAACTAGTTCCAAAAACGACGTGGCCGTCTAGAACTCCGCGATAAGAACCGCAAGTTCAGAAAATATTCAAAATTTACGAGGTGCATCTCAATAGTTCGGTGAGTGAATGGATATCTCACAAGCAACCTGAGTACGACCTCCCAGCTGCGCACATGCGCACGGCCCGACCAATGGAGAGACGGTACGTAGCACGGAGCGGCAGGAGTTTAATCTGCTACGGACCGTCAACCAGCGTGTGTGCCGGCACTCTTGCCAAATAGAATAATGGGTACACATTAACTTTCGTTTCAAACTTGGTAATTTATTTATTTTTCTACTCCCATTGTATAATTTCGTCAGTTGATAGCTCCAACCCGTTGCATAATGATACTCATTACGATACAGATTTTATTATGATGCAGGTTCTTGAACAATCACAGAGAAGCTTACAAACCAAGTATTGAGACCTCATTAGTCTTTGCGAATCGTTCTAGAAAATGTTTTGTTCTATTGTGTACATTAAAATTGCATTTAATGTTATATTATGTTTATCAGTTTTTATTTTTTTATTATCCGTATGTGGAATATTATATAAAATAAATTGGATCTTAATTTCACTTTGATCCTATTTGACTAGCGCAGTGGTAGTGGTAGAGGGAACATATGACTGACATTAAAATCAGAACGCAAGCCATTGTGTTATATGTTGCTGCCGTGTGTTTTCCCTTTAAATCCGGCCAATTCTTTAGTTTGAAGTGTCTAGTGAATCAGAGAAGGAGTTGGCACCTTCAGAAATAAGAGAAAAAGCGAAAATGGTGCGAGTGGGCGGGCTGGTAATCGGATTTGTGAGAGTGTTTGAGGGTGAGCTTGGTTACGGTTGCGAGTGGGCATGCAATCGGTGCGCGAGTGGACGCACAGGTGGTTGTCTATGTGAGCGCGCAAGTGAGTTTGTGGGTGGGTGTACGAGTTGGTGTGCGAGTGGGTGTGAAGTTGGATTGTTTGTGCGAGTGGGTGTGTGCTTAGGTGAGCAAATAGGTGAGCGAGTGGGAGTGCGAGTTGATATTCGAGTGTAAAGCGAGTGTAAAGCGAGTGTAAAGCGAATGTAAAGCGAGTGTAAAGCGAGTGTAAAGCGAGTGTAAAGCGAGTGTAAAGCGAGTGTAAAGCGAGTGTAAAGCGAGTGTAAAGCGAGTGTAAAGCGAGTGTAAAGCGAGTGTAAAGCGAGTGTGAAGCGAGTGTGAAGCGAGCGGGAAACGAGTACGAGACGTGTGAGCGTGCGAGTCGATTTGCAGGCGTGTAGAGGTGAGTGACTGGTCGACCCGAAGCGGCAGTGTGGGCGTTAGAGAATGCATGCGGTGTCAGTCAGTGGTCCAGGGTAGGTGCCTAATAATGTCTAGTTGTAGAACAACAAAATGTGCACTTCTAAATCAGATGGATTTATGAAACTTTGAGGAGAAATGTACTTTCAATGACTACTAGATTATGTTGATTTTGGTTCTTTCGCCCACTCACCTCACAGGCAAATGACGTAAAACAATTATCTGACTTGACAAGAAAAATATTTGTGATTTTGGTAGTGCCACTCACTAAATTTTCCAAGAAAACGAGAAAAAAGGTCTTGTGAGAAGGGTTTAAAATTATTTATAATAGAAATTATTTCCAATATTTGTTTTTGCACTACAATGATAACATTCAATAGTAAATCATTCTACAAATCCTTTCACAGAAGACCAACTCCACGCAAAATGACGTCGCCGTTGGCCCAATCAATAACCTCTCCCATCAACCGACACTCTCGGTTTCGCCCTCACAGTGTACGGAAGTGCTATTCAAGCTGCACAAAAATTAGACTGTTCAAGAAGTGATAAAGTATTAAAAACTGACTGTCAGTAAAGCACTCATAATAAAACTATTTTAACTCTTATTTGAATTGAGAATTCTAAAAGTATAGCGCACCAGGATAGTCTCTCCGCAGTGGCACCTTGCTGGTGAGAGTGCTCTGCAACAGAAATTTTATTTATTTATTTATTTATTTATTTATTTATTTATTTATTTATTTATTTATTTATTTATTTATTTATTTATTTATTTATTTATTTATTTATTTATTTATTTATTTATTTAATTTATTTATTTATTTATTTATTTATTTATTTATTTATTTATTTATTTATTTATTTATTTATTTATTTATTTATTTATTTATTTATTTATTTATTTATTTATTTATTTATTTATTTATTTATTTATTTATTTATTTATTTAGTCAACAACAGTCAAAAACTGTATGTGACGTATGGGGGGAGAAAATCATCTGCGCAGGCTTTCTTGAGTTTAAGAATCCCTTCCCAACTATTTAACTATTAATAGTTGAAATATGAAAAAATAGTAATAATAATAACAATAATAATAAATTTAAAAAAGCGAGAGATTAACATTACAAAATCTAGATATTTTCGTTTCCGAATTATAGAAAACTTATTTGTAACGCTAAACGAACGGATTTTATTTTTCTCTATTGCTAACAAATAGAAACTCACCCTAAGCTCTACTACCACTACAAGCAAAAGGAAAGCTCAACAAAACGTGCGCAAAAGGAAAGCTCAACAAAATTATGTCGATTTCATGAGAATCAGCCTGAAAACGTAAATTTTGTAGTCACCACAATCATAATAGATGCTAGAAGTGTTGTTCCTTTCAATTGTTTCCCAGTAATTTGGTTGCTACCAACAATAATGTAATTTTTATTAGAAAACCCTGATTCGCCTTAGTGTAGAGAGACTTTACTTGCGCACTGTGTTGCATTTTAAGCCACGATATCGCTATTGTTAATAGTTTTGGCTTCTCACAATAATTCTATATTCGGAGCTTTAGATGAACATCTCAACAATGTTGTAATATGATCTGATTAAATAAGCATTATTCATCAAGTCTTTTGTGGTATACAAATTAGAGGATATTTTTAGAAGAAACGGTGTTCCCCAAATCTACTAAATATTTGATACTGGACTATTGAATCTCTTTTAGTAATTCCTCTAGTTCTCTAGTAGCTTTTTCAATACTTACTATACAAAGCTCGTGCTTTGATAAATCTCTCATGGTTGACTTTGACTTCTGAATTACAATAATGTCATCGAAAAGGGTACAGAAAATATACTAGAGAACAGGAAATTTACGAGAAAGTAAAGTGGAGTTTAATTTGTACTGCTCCGCCGCGGGACTGAATTGATGATCAGCCAGTTAGAAATGTTTTGAAGGGTGAGCTAAAATTATCAGCAGGGAAATATTTATACCATATCATAGAACGGTAAAAAATTGCTGGCTTCTTTTCGGTCGAATTCTCTGTATTTTCAAAAATTGGTAAAAAAATTACATTGCGAAGGTATAATATATTTTGTTAAATGACAGCTATTAAAAAATACCTTGAAACAAGGCCACTTTCTTGAAAAATGGAGTAGTTTTCTCGTAATCTGCTTGAAATTAATGTAAATTATATTTTTCATCTCAAAAACGACACCAAATTTTAAAAACTATCCTCGGATAAAAGATGTTTAAAAAATGGCGCAGGTGTCATTTTCGAATGTGTGACAAAACGCTATTAAATATTTAATTATTTATGCACTAAGAGCATTATAAGGTTTCTAATGGTCAGGCCGAAGGCCCTCCAGATTTTCTGTCGCTGCTGAAACATTAGAACCAGTAGATTTTTCCCCATGGTACATTCATTATTTTATTTTTTACTTTAATTGAATTGCTGCAGATTTACTTATTTACTAATTAATTAGATGTTAACATGACTCGTTTTGTCTTTTCATATATCCATCGCATAATTGCCTTTCATTATTCCCTCCATTAGAGAACATGTATCATTCAATTGTTTTCAAATTTTCCTCGTATGGACGATTATTTTGATCCAGATTATGCAGTGTACATCGATCTACCTCCCGAAGGCACTGATAATCAATATCGTATCAGTTAAAAATACATTATATTTTCGAGTTATTAATTTCTCCCAAAAATAAATGAATGACTTTCACCCTCTAGAGCCGCATTTTATTTAGAGCTAACCGTGTGACTATATCAGAAGCAGAATTACCATTGACTATGCAGCGGCTTTAACCGGGATGTCCTGCTGTTCAACTGCTGACGATCGCGCGTTTCTGGACACAAACTATATAGCTAAGTCCAAATCAGTGATCTCGAGAAGAATTCTAGCGATAGGCTGCCCTGAATGATAGTTTTCGCCGTTATTAATTTCTCCCCGAAATAGAGGAATGACTTTTGCCCTGTAGTACCGCCGTTCCGCCCACTGCGCGGCGCCGGGGGCGCGTTCAGGGAAGCAGCGGCCTCGCGGGGAAACAGACCCGTGACAAAACACTGCGCGCATCGGAAAGCTGTCACGGGCGCCGCAGGAGGCGCGGCACGGCACGCGAGGCCGCGGCCGGCGATATTTGTGCGAAATCGAACGTCGCCCGCGGGCGGCGCCAGCGCGGGAATGCGTGGGCGGCGCCACGCCCCGAGCCACGCCGCTCCGACGCCCCGGGCGCCTTCAGCCCATACGCCGCGATGCCTGACGCCCACCATTCCCGCTTGCTGTTCCCTCCACCCGTCCCCTCTAGCCCGTCCCCTCTTCCCCTCGTAGCCCGTCCCCTCTACTCCGTCCCCTCTTACCCATTCGTCCCCTCTACCTACCGTCGTCCTCTTACCCGTCCCCTCTACCGTCCCCTCTTGCCGTCCCCTCTTACCCGTCCCCTCTTACCCGCCCCCTCTTACCCCCCTCCCCGTCCTCTTACCCGCCCGTCCCCTCTTACCCGTCCTCTCTTACCCGTCCCCTCTTACCCGTCCCCTCTTACCCGTCCCCTCCACCCGTCTCCTCTACCCGACCCCTCTACCCGTCCCCTTTATCAATCCCCACTACCCGTCCCCTCTACCCAATCTCCTGCATCCAATCATCTTCTGCATCCAACTCTAGCCGATTCTGTCCGCTTGCCATCCTCACTCGCCATCGCCGCGCGTTATCCGCGTCCGGACGTATACGCAGGGCATCAAATCATGCGGAAATGTAGAAACAATAATATTGATTGAAGTTGTTATCACCGGAAACCAGCTGGAAACAACTCATCTTGACGAGACTTACACCAGATGAAAATTTGTAATTTTGTATTTTCCTAAAGAAATGGAGTAAAAGAAAATATTGCACACGACGATGAAGATACATTGTTGTCTTTTGTAATAAATTATTATTTGGTTTAAGGCCTTAATGTGCGCAGGAAAGTTCAGGGCAGGAGACAGTTTCACACCATACCGAGTAAACGCCATGGCCTGTGGCTACAACATCGCGAGTTAAACTCAGGTATTCCGAACATGTATACTTCCCATTACGTTAATAAGATTTAATTAATTAATTAATTAATTAATGATATTATTGAATATGTTGTATGGTGTTGTTTTCTACGCCACCATCATACATTGGAAACATCGACATGTCAATGCTTAACTGTAGAAATTACAGTGGAGAGTTTCCTCTCACTAATAACTCATTATTCCCAAATATAAGCTAATGTGACAGCAGGAGCAGCAAATGAACTTTATGTACTTCAAAAGATTGATTGCTGGTCTGTTAATCTCTTCAAATCCTGCACCCCTACAGAGGACATAAAGTGTCATATTGCGTCATTTTGGTCCATTTCAACCACTGTTAAGTATCACGCGACTATGCAACGCCCGGGACTCCATCATCGCCGCCATCGCTTCAGGGGCTGCCAATTGACCTGTAACCACTCACCCACCCACCCACCCACCCACCCAGCCTCCTACCCACCCACCCACCCAGCCTCCTACCCACACACCCCAAGGTTTACGTCATCCACTCACCCACACGCTTCGAGTTATACAGAATATTAAGAGAGGGATATGTGTTACTTTATTTAGCAGAGCTCCTACTCATTCGAGTAGGAACGTACATTAAACAAAATATTTCTCAAAAGACGCGTTTTACTGTTCAGATTCTGATACGAAAAAAAATATGCGTTATTTGGCGGAAACTTAATAAGGTTTATTTGTTGCAACAGTGGAACACATCACACATTTATGTTATTGACGATAATAGTTTGATGTTCTAACTTTTTATATGAACTACAATATTTCAAAATCAGAATGTCTGCTAAAATCCATAAATATTGAAAACATCAAAGGTTATATCATATCAGTACTGTTGTCAAAACTATTTCCTCTCAGTGCCAATAAAAACTAACAATATTCGGCCACAAATGTTTACTTTCAGTTTGCGACACGAATGAACCAATTTTTTTATGGAGAGGAGAAAGTATGATTTTCTTCGGATTTCAGGTATTCAGGTACCGCATATTTCCCAGGTTCTATTCGTTGTTTGAAAGCCATTTTTCTTTGTGAAATGAAATGCATCTCTCTTGTCCAAGTCTTCACATATTTGACATTTATATTTATTATAATTAATGGAAATCAGAAGTTCGTTTAAACTAGTATACAAGTCTTTTATGTGAACCATATAACCAACAGGAATCGGAGGTAGCACTGACGTTATGCAGTAAAAGAGCTCTGAGGCTTAATTTAGTAGCGTCAATGAAAAATCTCCATTCTCCAGATACGTGTATTAAATTCAACGCTTTGAACATGTCAGGCACATCATGGTAAAGCACAATTTGTTTTTCCATTGAGAAATATTTCTCAACCTTCATTCTGACGTATTCAATTCTTCATCTGACGGACTCAAAAAATTACAGTTTTATATCCTCTGCGAGATAGTTCTTCAGAGGCTATCAACACTACATCACTTAATTCACTCTCACTGATCTTGTTATTCAAATTTAACTTTTGGTAACGTTAGAATCTGTACTTGTGTAGGTTCAAGTTTTATAAGCTTCGTTCTCTGTGTGTGCGGAATATGATTGAGAAAGAAAAGGGTAGGAAATTGGCTACTGTGAACCACTTGTGAAACAGATTGTAAATCACGTAAGCAACTGGTCTTATTTCCTTATTTGATATCCTCTTTATGGGTGAAATCATGCAAAAGTAGCAATCATGTAAATGATTCTTTGGATCCCCCAGGAATGGCAAATGGCATTCAGTATCTGCAATTCAATCAATCAAGATGATCAGCATTACTACTTTTCAACAGATGGGTGACGCCCGTCTTCTTTAGAGCTCACCGGCAGACTTTATATCAGAGCCAGAATTGTCACTGACCCTGTAGCGCCTTTAACCGGGATGTCCTGCTGTTCAACTGCTGACGGTGGCGCGTTTTTGGACACAGACTACACAGCTAGGTGCAATTCAGTCGTCTCGAGGAGAATTCTAGCGATCGGTTGCTCTGAATGATAATTTTAGTGACTTCTCCGATCAATACCAGTCTAATACCAAGTCAATACCCTAAAAACTGGCCAAAAATCTCGCACAATATTTCCTTACTCTTCCTTGTCCTATTTTCTCCACTTGTTCATATATACAAACACTTAGATGAACAATTCTTCCACACTTGAGATCCCTCAAGAGCTTATTGCTTGCCCCGCCTGGGGCGGTGCCCGCTCGGGGAATATTCCGGGGAGGGGAGATTCACTGTAAGTGATGTGCAGGTCGGTGCCGGATCCAACACTGCAGTTTGAGAGGATCACCGCTCTCTCCTTGGATAAATCATTCCTGCACTAACAGGACTAATGACCATAGCCCGAAAACATCAATTATCTAGATCTTCTAATAGGCAGAATTTTCCAAATAAAGTTATTATGAAGGAACCGTTTTTTTATGTAAGTAAATATTTTTACAGAAACAAGATTGGATTCAATAATATTTTTTAGATTTGTTTCAAGACTTTTGAATGAATTTTAACCATATTTATATTACGTATTTTTACAAATTTTGCTATATTTACTATTTTTGCTTATTTTATTTATCCCTACGTATTTCTTACATATTTCGTTACATTTTAATATATTTGTACGTCGAAAATGATAATTAAATGAAATGCGAATTTGCAATACGTCACTGGAATAATCTTTTTGTAGAATTGGAATTAGTCTGAGTCAGTATAAGGTATTTTTACATTCTTGAAGGGAAGGGGATCCATAAATAATTTATAGACAGACGACCGGCATAAACAATTCTTTATTTCATTTTAAATATGTCGAGACTCATGAATAAAGCTCGGAAGTTCAGGCGTTTATTTTACTGTCTTAAGTATGATGAGGACCAGTGCACTGTTACGACTCCATTCCAGCTGCTCCGAATCCATTTAAGCGCCTGTTCTAGGCTCGTAAAATATTTGAATAGAGTAATTTTAAACACTATAATGTTTTTTTTTAATTTAAATGTTTTGTATTTTTCGTACAGATTTTGGGGAAGATAAAAACATTTTTATGCACTTATTTTCCTGTTTATGACTACTTTCTCGCCCTTACAAAGACACTTTGTAAGAAAAGTTACGTAATCGTAAGCCGGAAAACAGGGAATTATCGATAGAAAAACTTTCAGTGTCGGGGCCTGGTAACAAAAATGTGGATCAATCCAGTTGCTAAAAATAGAAAACAATCCTCTAACTAACGATGTAGCCAGAACCCATTTTATTACAATAAATTCCGTTCCTTATTATTGGCAAGTGAGCGCGTAATTATATAATAAAATATGACAAATGAATACAGTTTTATTTCAATACATATTCAGTGACACATTTTATCTTCCGCTAAATACAAGGTTGAAATTTAAACTTCATAACATGAAAATGAAAGTCATTTACTCTCGTTTTCTACGAAATTTTAAAATTTATCGTTTATGTTGTGTTATAAAGTTAAATTAAATATCAGGATTTGATAGTCCTAAAAAAGAATACACAAACTACGAAACAATGAAGTATCGTGATTAAGTGTTGGATTCGTAACATCGACAAGCAGTAGTACATCCACTTGCAGAAACACGTGCAACGTAGAGTACTGCTGTCGGAAATACTGCTGTCGTGACTACCCCAGACTTGGAATCTTTCTATTAATGTGTACAGTTGAAGTTTGCACCGTTTTGGAAGCAGAAATTGCACGCTCCTCCGACATTTCAGAAATAACTCTGAACTTCCTTGCAAGTAGTTTTCGGTTTTATTACATTGTTTGCCTTAATGTGAAAAGTACGAATACCTCAGTAGATCCCCTCTATAGATTATCTTTCTCAGAATGTACTAACGCTACTAATTCAGCTAAGAACATGTCAAGGCTCAAGACCGAAATATGGCTATTGTTAGGACTACAGATAAAGTTGGACATTACCCTGAAGGTGTGGATCAATCAGCATGAATGACAATGAATGTATAATTTCAGATTTAATCTGGTAAATGTATCAGCTGTAGGGTGCTGGCCAAGGAAAGGTGATTGTCCTAGTGTAAGGTTCTTATATGTTTGCGAGAAGTATTTTCGTACAAAAATGATTTAGAAATCATGTGTTGCACAGACTCAACTTAGTTTAATGAAAATCGTGAAGGCTGAAGGCCGGAGCCTAGTCCCAATTCAGAAAACCACAGCAAATCAACTGAGGTATAAAGAGGTTATGTTGGACGCTCTCGTGTAAATATAAATTTAGGACTCAAGAGTGGAATTCGAAACTGCACACCTTGAATCTCTCAAAACAAAATGCCACGAACAATCTGATATTTATCATGTTATTTTTTCGGTACACTAACATCCTTCACCTACCCTAGTCACCATGTGTTAGTTAACGCACACGTCATTCGGCCGGGTCTAAACCACCCATGCTGGTTAATGTGTACGTTAACCACTAATTATGGAAATAGTCAAGTTCGCACTATATCCGTAACATTATTTATCAATAGCACGCACATCCTTTCTTCTCCTGTTTCCTTACTAGCCATATTAAGACTCTTGGAGACCACCTCGTATGTTAAGTTTGTATCACGAATACTGAACGCAGCTCTCCATTTTGACAATCACGCCTGGCGCAGAGAGAGAGAGAGAGAGAGAGAGAGAGAGAGAGAGAGAGAGAGAGAGAGAGAGAGAGAGAGAGAGAGAGAGAGAACATGCCTCTTTGGGTTCTTTAAGAATATTCAATACATTAAAATTAACTTTAAACTGAGCAATACATACTGTGATACACCAATATAACGAACCATTTTTATTATGGCAATGTCATTCTATATGACACAGAATATAGGGATGTCAATAGACGATCGCGAGGGGGTCGCTATATGACAAATAAACAACCGGCGTTACGGATCATTTTCGTTAGGTTAAAAAAGACAGCAGAGGCGGAATAAGCGTTGTTTTGAAAGACAAAAGAAACATATATACAATTCGCATGCTTCCAGTTTTTAGAAGAACATTCATTCGCTTAAGCAACGCGGTTATGAGCGGGTCGGCTCCTAATATATTTTACCAAGTCGAGGAAAGATTGTAGTTGACAGTTGTATAAAATTAACTATCGTTTCTTATATTAGGATAGAGCGTTCTTGTAAGAAGTAAATACGTGTCTATGCGTCCACCCGAGATGCCAGTGAGGAAAGTCACGGATTATAATAGTATCGCCGGGAGAATTTGGAACCAGATCACGGACATTAGGCGAGGAGTTTATTCAGAAGCAAGATTCTGCTGCGTCGACGGAGAAGGTTCAACGGGGCGCCATCGAACGAAGAAGTGAAGAGCGCGCGAAGACCCACGAATGAATAACAAGGTTTTATAACCATTGTAATATAGAGAAAACTGGTCATGACCAAAGAATAATTCATTTTTGATTATCAATGTAATAACTGTTTAACTTCCATCAGAATCATAGTTGATATTACAATAAATTCTAATTTGTTAAGATGAAAGAAAGCTAATTATCATAGTTCGTTACGTGCAATCCAGCATTTTAATAAGATTTTCAGATTCCTCGCCACTCCGTATGGATGGCAGATTGAATAATGGTTGCAGAGTAAGTAGCAACAATTATGAACGAACCTCAATTAACTGAGTTAGCAGAATATAATTTTGGAAGGAGAGATATTTACGTAGGAATCATTAGGTTTCAAGTGTAACCTTTTCCTGGCGCCCAAATCACATTTATCAGTAATAATTGTTTCAAAATGTCACTCCAAGTGGGGATTGTTTTTAAATAGAAAGACGGGGCTTGTTTCAAATTGTCACCAGTCAACGTCGGGCATGTTTCAATACACATAATGTTACGCGCACATCAAGATAATAGTTGGTAGCGCCGCACCGGGGAAGACTCATTGTGACCTGTCGTTCCGAGGTAGGGGCAAGTAGCCGCCTGTCTGGGCCACCCATCTCGAGCGCAGAAGCAGAGAGCCACAACGGACGGTTGTGCGTGCGTGACAGTGCATGGTAAATGTGAAACACACACACACACTGTCACGCAACTCTAGATATTTGAATGCGACGACACGAGAGAAGAAAACTTGTCATCGTGCCGCTACGATGCACGGTGATTGTAACAAGCATCATGGATCACTGTGTGTCGAGAGCCCCTCCTAACACATTGTGTTTTCGTCTTTACTGTTAAAAAATGTAAAATTCGCACTGTCACTCAACTGAAGACAACACTTCGGTGCGACGACGGCAGCCTATACCAGATTTCGTGTAACTGCGCTCTGGTGACAGTAGCGCCTATCATAGACCACTCACTACATGAGTAGAAACCCACCGTAACCCGCTATGTCCTCGTATTAATAACTGTTAAAATGTGAAGCACTTACTGTTACATCAGTCAAAAATATATTTGGATATGACATCATAAAAAAACGTATGATCGTGACGCAACGATATTTGGTGATGATAGCGACCATCCTGGACCACTCACCTCCGGTGTAGACAGCCACCATAACCCGTTCTGTTCGCGAATTAATCACTGTTCACCATGTCACACACACACGTAGCTCCACGCGATATTTGGACGCGACTCGCAGCGTAGAAGGCAACTTCGCGTAGGTCCTCGGCTACTCACGGCGTGCGCGGGGCGCCACTGGGCTCCGCCGAGGCCACGTGCCCGCGGCGTCGTGGCGGTGCCGGGCGCGGCGGTGGCGCGGCGGAGACGGCGTGGCGCAGCGGGGCGTGGCGAGGAGAGGCGGGGCGTGGCGGGGCGTGCGAGGAGCGCGCCGTGCCGTCGCGGCCCCTACTGGGCCACTGGGACGAAGAGGGGCGCCTTCAACCCAACTCCTGCGACTCCGCTCACGCCATCCCCCTCCTTACTCTTTGAGGTTGCTTCTTCATTATTCCTCTTTTATGATCCCCCTCTCCCGAACGCGTTTTTTTCCTCCTCTTTCGCTTGTATGTATTTCCTATTTGTGTGTTGCTAATATTCGGCCGTAAGCCGAATGGTAGACTACTTCCGACTGCGTAGACCTTCGTACTTTAATAGGGGGGGGGGGATCACAAGTACAAAATTCAGTTTAGGTCACAGAGAACAGATGTTAGAAAATTTTCCTTTACAAATAGAACAATAACGGTCTGGAATATGTTACCTGCGACAGCCTTGGAACCCTTTCCTCTAGGTGTTCAAAGATTTAAAAATAAATTAACTATTGATATTTCTAAACTTTATTAATTTAGTAAGTTAGGCTTATTATAATAGTTATTATTGACTATTGTTATTTTTATTGCTATTATTATTCTGTTAATTACTATTAAATGCGTTCCTGTATTAAATATATAATTCTATTCAAAGTAGCATTGTATTCAAGTGTGGTGACGTATTGTGCAGTGTAGTATTGCAGTGCAGCAGTATAGAAGTAGAAAGAGAAGTAAATTGCAAATGTGAAATGAAGTGAAGTGTAACTACAAAGTCGTGTAGTCTTGTATTTAAAAGTTTAAAATAACTGTGCAGGTCAGCCATAAAATGTGGTTAATGCTATTATTATTCATATTGTTATTATCTTTAAATAATTTAAAGTTACATTTTAAGTAATTTAAAGTTAATATTCCCATTTTTGTAATACGTAAATTGTAGTGTTCTGCCACCAGGTTGTATATACCTACCAGCAGAAATAATAAATATCTAATATTTAAGCCGCCATGCTGATTAAGGTTTACTCACTGCCATAAGGTGAGTGTTCAGAGGATCTCTTGCTTTGCGTTTCCAGTTTGAACGTCCAGGTGGTCGTATTCGCTTTAAATATGTTGAACTTTGTTTAAATGTACATTCATCCAAGTGGTGCGGCGGACGGGCAGACCATAAGGCCTCAGTCACGCCATTAATGACTGTATTATTTCTCTCCCTCATTCTAGGCCTATTTTCATCTTCCCGTCGTACTTATCCTCCTCCTTTTCCTTTGTTTCCATCCTTCTTAACCGCCTCGGCCTTATGCATCTACTTGGACCTACTACAGATCCCTCACTTGATACGTAGTATTCCCCATTTGGAGTTCACTCAATGTTCTTGCGTCACCTCCGTTATCCACCAATTACGCTTCCGTCTCTGTCCGTCTACTCCTCCTGTGCTTTGTCCCTTCGCCAAATCCAACTTTCATATCTTCTCCTTCTTACACTTCTGTTTCATCTTCATGTTCCTATGAGTCTTCTTGCTCCTCCGGTTCCCCTTCGTTTTTGTTCTTCTCTATATTCATCTTCATAACTTTTTATACAGTTCCCCACCTTCTCCTTTATCTTTCTCTCTCTTGCTCGGCCACCAACTTCTTATCCAGCCACTCAACTTTTTGTTCCCCACGGCTTGGAACTTTTACTATTCCAGGACTTATTCACTTGTGTATTTCTGTATTTATGACTTATACATTTGTGTATTTAATTGCTTCCGTTTTACCACCGCATTCTCTTCTTTCTTACCCTCCTAGTATTTTCATTCCGCTATTTTTTTCTCTCCATCCCGTCTCGCCATCCTCTTCGCGCTCCTCCTCTGTGCTCGTCTTCTTCTGCCTAGGCCATTGTTCAGTTCCTGCCCCCGCCGCGTGGAGGGGTCGTCGGCCGGGGCGGGGGTGGGGGTGGGAGGTGCGTGACCGGGTGCGTGCGCCATCCTCCGCTGGGAGCGCTGCGAGGTGCGTGTCTGGGGACGGAAGCCCCCGCGCCAGGCGCTTTCGTCTCCCGCGATGTTCGCGGTGATCGATGTCGCATGGGGGAAAGAGGAACGACCGCCGGAATCTGGAGAAAACACGCAGCGCTTCGCCAAAATACATTGAAGAAATGTGTGTTTCTATTATTTAGATCGGGCTACCTATGAAAGCTTCCGTTGAGTCGGAAAGTGTTTATTGATTCTACATAACATCGGATTGATGTTTCGACTTGTGTAGTCGAGAATTGTGTGTTAGATCAAAATGTTTGGTAATCTACTTGTATCTGAAAACAGAATACATGCGGTGCACGTAACGTTGCTTATCAAATTTTCTACCGTAGAAATTATTATTGCGGTTCACATAACGTTTCTCTTAATCGAATGCAGAACCTGTGTATATCTCTATGACAGCAAACCTCTTATTCCAATAAAAAATTAATAATAAAATATAGGTCACGTTAATATTTCTCTGCGTAATGCACTTAGCCGGCTCCAACAGAATGCTTGTCGTCACAGCGCAGCGGCTAAACTCAACCCAGCTATGTAGCTAGTGTCGGAAACACGTCACCGTCGACTCCCGAACCCAGACAGAGACACAGCAGCGGCACATGTTGTTGTCCTGAGTTATCCAAGTCGGTGCACTAGCTTACAGTCCAATAGCAGTGTCTCTGAAGTCATCCTGCATGGTGGTCCTGCGATGTGTAGTCGTGCATTGGCGTGTTGCCAGTACGAGAAGCATTCATAACGACTCTCAACTTTCTGACGATTATTCCAATAACTTATCACTTTTTCGTTTCATCGTTTATCACCCATTCTCTAATCACCTATCACCATTTCGTTCATTACTATTCTAACAGGCGCAATATATTAACACTACTCAATAGGTTCGTTTTCTTGGTTGGGAAGTATTCGAGTTCATGTTACAAAAGATGCATTTCAATCTCACTGCTCATTAAACGTCTTTTGATTCCGACTATCTTCTGAAGATCTCTAAGATCGTCGTCTCAAACTCGTCCCCGCAAAGAAAAATTTAACCCAAAATTTCAGTGCAGGACTGTTTTTGTTCTGAATGATTGTTATTATTACGTTTGACACGCACAGTTTAGTCAACAAGTAATGTCTTTTCTGTCAGCACAATTTAAGAAGGTCGATGTTTTAAAGTTTCCATAGATTGTGGAGTTGATTGAATGATACTAGCACCTTCTCGTTATTCGCTTATTCATACCCACGAGAAGGAACATTTCAAAAGAAAAGACATTTTTCATCAAACTATTACTATCACCATAAAAGTGCTTCAAAAACAATTCACGATTACATCAACGATCATCAGGAATTGCGTACACTGCATGACATATGTCCGCTTGTGTTTCAAATATTATGCATTACTTAGTAGATTCTTAGAAGAAAAGAACTTTAAAACTAATATTCTGCAATAAAGAAAAGGTTTAAATATAAATTTGGTCTGAAAACGATTTTTCAAATTCATATTACAATACGATCTACCCTGAGAAAAAGGAGGACCGCAATTTTGCAAAGGTTAAACTTCATTCTACAACCTAAAACTCTTTAAAAATAAGTTTCCAAACTTCTGGCGCCTAAGAAATACGACAAAGTCACCAGAGATATTGCGTGAGCAGGGAGGCATCCAAATGAGCTCGCCGCAGGCAGAGTTGTGGGCTTCGGGCAGAAGTTGGGTGACAACGGTGCGTGTAGCGGCGGGCAGCGGCTGGCGCAGGTGACAACGTAGGATCGTGGCGCGGAGGGGGGGTCGCCTTGGCGAAGGTAGACGGGCGCTTGCTCGCCCTGGGAAGGAGAGATGGGACATAATTTGTAAGTAGAAGGACAGGACTGAATGGAATAACGTAAGGAAAGTATATTGTAAATGGGAAAGAGAGAAAAAATAACAGGACGGAATGAATGGAAATGGTAACAGCTAAGAAGAAATGAGAAGAGTAGAGAAGCCAGAAAGAAAGAAAAAAAAAGAAATAAGATGGGAAGACCAAAAAGAATGAGATACGATGGTACGACAGTATGGGATGAGAAGATTAAGTAAGGGATGAGAAGGATCAGGATTGGCTAGAATGAAAAGGACGTGATGAGATAGAAAGAAATGATGTGACATGGACTGAAGTGGAACGACATGAGGTTAGATAGAATTATACAAGATGAGATAGAAGTAATATGAGGTAGTATGGAATAATATGACCTAGTAGAGTGGAACAGTAGCGACCATAACAGGCGGAATTAAATAGGCTAGGATTGAATGGAAAAGAATGACCAGAAATGGTAAGCATTTACTGCGTGGGGAATTACTAGTGATGTGTTGCATGAAGAGTGGGGACGGAAGAGTTCGCAAACTTCTGAGGCGGAAAGAAAGGGAGGGACGTCGAAACCAAGCATATAGTGACAAATGCGAAAAAGCGGGCACTTACCACGCGATCGCATTTCTGGCTGTGGTGAATCCTGAAATTGCTTGGTAAAATTTGTCGAGAATACACGCAACGACAATGTCAACGGTAGGAAATGGGAGGGATTCATACATTTATGGATTTATTGTAAGTACTGCAAAAGAATGATTTCAGAGACAAGCTATACGAAAAAGATTGCTCATTAAGCCGCGTCTTGATAGCACTCGAAAGTACGAGTTCCCCCGAAACCCTAAAAATTGAGTTCAGGAGGTAAGGGAAGTCGCACTATTTCAGGGCTTAAAATAAAATTGTGCGAAATGAAGTGTGGGGGCTGGATGTGGACAAAATGAGATTGAAAAACGATGAGAAATGTCAGAAAGACCTTAATAAAACGATGATTAATAGTTCGATATATTTTATTCCTTACGTTCTCCAAATTGCCTTTCCATACAAGTATGGAATGACAACAATTCTTCGCCTATTAATGATTGACATATCTTTATTCATTTCATTATATTTTTTTATTTCGAAAATGTTTTTCAAATTTTGAAATATACCGCAAGTTCGCTATGACTTTAATGAAGAGGAATTCAATGAAATTTTATTAGATTTTAATCTCGATATTTCAGCGGCCTACTAGTGTCAGAATATATTAAGCATTTTTGTCCAGGTTCTGTGATTTACAGTTTATTGAATTACCTTCTCCCTTTCACTACTTATATTACCGAATAAAACAGATACATTGAAATAACGGAATATTTTATGCAACATTTACTGATTTTGTCTTTCAATATTTACCTTCGCGAGGTATCGATATTTTAAAAATGATTCCTGAACATACGTTGGGGAAGTTCATTTCACGAATGTCATTTACCTGCCTTGGAACGCGTTCGTTCCATGAAGGGGAAAGCTGCAATGTATTGAAAAGCTGTTGAGCTGTTGCTGTTGTTGCATAAACTGGTCCTGGAAACTTGTCCATTCACCCACAATTGACTTTCGAGCATTTTCAAATTTGTTTTAAAATAGTAAAACTATTTTAAAACACAAAGGAGCTTTTAGTAAAAAGTGTTGTGTTTTTGTATTTTACTGTTTAGCTACAAAAACATAATACTCGAAACGTGTTGCATACGATGTGTACAATTGAAGTGTGTTTTTCATTACACTAGTATCCAAGAATTAATAATTTTAATCCAGTAATTTAAAAATATTGTACATTGCCAAAGTTTGCCACCAGATATTTCCGCTACCTTAATCCCGACCCAGGTGAGACAAGCACTAAGCTCCCGACTGGTATCCGCCTTCTACATGGTAGAGCATGTAAGTGTGTGGTAAAGGTGAGGAAATGACAAAGATGAGTAACAAAATGCGTGCGATCCGGGGCCCATTTTTTAGGCACAGCTCCGGCGGATCCCGCGCTCTAGGGAGTTGTGTGAGAAACAGAGGCCAATTGGGGTGCGGGGAGGTGTGCGGGACGGGGTGCAGAGTGAAGTGCGTGGTGCGGGGCGGGGTGAGGGGGCGGGGGTGGAGTTCGGGGCGGGGTGAGGTGCGGGGCGGTGGGGGCGGCGTGCGGGTGCGATGCGGGATGCGAGGCGGGGTGCGGGCGGATGCGGGACGGGGTTCTGGGCAGGGGTGCGGAGCGGGGTGCTGGATGATGTGCGTGGCGGCGTGCGGGTGCGATGGGGGGTGCAATGCGGGTTGTGGGCGGGGTGCGGGGCGTGGTGCGGAGCGGGGTGCGGGGCGTTGTATGGGGCGTTGTATGGGGTGTGGTGCGGTGTGTGGAGCGGGTGGTGTGCAGGGGGGCGAGGTGCGGAGTGGGGTGCAGGGCGTGGTGCGGGGCGTGGTGCGGGGCGGGGTGCGGGGTTAAGTGCGTGGCAGCGTGCAGAGCGGGCTGCAGTGCAGCGTGGAATGCGGGGCGGGGCGGGGAGGGGTGCAGGGCGGCGGGTTGCAGAGGTGCGGCGCGGGTTGGAGTGCGGGGTGCAGTGCGGGGTAGGGTGAGGGGAGCGGTGTGGGGTGCGGGGTGTGGCGCGGTGTGCTGGGTGCAGGATGGTGTGGGTTGGGGTACGGTGCGGAGCGGTGCGTGTTGTTCCTACAGCGCTGCGGCGGTGCCGACATGTAGCGTGGCAGTCTCGTCCGCGAGCACGAGACAGGCGCCAGAGCAACGCAGCGATGACAGCCCCCAGACGCCGCCTGGCGCCCGTCGTGGAAGCGGGGCTCGGAAATAGATGGTCTTGTGGTGAATTAGCCTCCATATGTTGATAGTGGTTGTAAGTAAGTGTGAAGGGGAACTAAACAGCGAGGAAATGGAAAGTGGAGTGCCCATCGGAGCGTCTAGGGAGGATAAGTACGAGTAGAAGAGAATAATTATGACGATGAAAAATGAAGACCCATGCTAAAAAAAAGCCACCCTAAATAGCAAATCAATTAAAACGGCAACTCATACAGAATGCTTGTAAGACCAAAAATTGAATCTTGAAGTGATTCTAAAATACCAATTTCCACCCTTTCTATTAAATTTAATTCAATCATTATTTATCTATATACGTATATAATAAATATTAACTATTTTAAAATTAAAAATGATCATGTAACATTTACTTCTTGCTCTCAAGTTCTTTTCCTTTTGAAACCCTGTAAGTCAATAGCATAAAATTGTAAATTTCAAATTTCTGTTCCCAATGACAAGTAGATATTGTCAAACGAAAAGGAAATAAGGTGTTATAATGTGTCAATATTCTAATAACTGCTGAACAAATGACGAAGAAAATGCAGACTAGAAATGTTGGCGACCCCGCCTAAGATAGGTGTGTCCTGAACAGCCGACAGTGCATTTGCTCGGATCAACCTTCACGGATTGGTATTTAAGTTAAATTTTTCTCAATTACTAAAGTTTATCACTGTTCAACTAGCTCACTTTAGATCTGTTCATTTTTGTAATCGTATCTTATAAAAATATTTGAAGTGTACATACGTGGATAATGGAATCTGATATTTTGAACGAAATGAAGATTACACTAGGAAATAAGATTTTCACCTCCTGGAAGGTACTGTGTACGACATACTAAATAGTATACGTAGATTACGAGTATCGCAATAAAAACGTTATATCAGTCGCAATTTTTAAATATACCGTATCTTCATAACGTATCATACCGAATTTTGCTATTAATGCGAATACATTTAAATTGCATCTCTAAGATATGTAGAATCAATACACACAAATTCTATTTAAAAATAAAGTATTTGTTCAGTTCATTTACGCCACTTTCAGAAGATAAGAAAATTTGGCTTTCGTGCTTTTTCTTTACCTTTTGTATTCGAAGATTGACATCTTTATTCTCGCGTCTGGTAGACGCGCTCAATTACGAGTAGGTCTGAGTGGTCTTAGTAGGTCTTCACCAATGTTTTGAAAAGAAGTCACGTGCGCCTTCATATTTTATTGCCAATCAGTCACCGGAAAAGTTATTTTAGCCCCTTACCTTATTGCAAGAATACATGTATCCAACTGTTGGGGGTGGCAGATTCTGAGCCAGTCAGTGTCAGCGGAACTGTATCTGCAGTGCGTGTGAAGTTTGTGTCTGATTTGCGTGCATCTCAAATACAGTAGTACATTACAGTTCTGTGTTTTTTATAAAGTGAAATTCGCCACATGATCTGCATAATTGAATCAGTTCGATAAAATGCAAATTGTAACTTCACTTCGAAAGTGTGCGAATCAACCCGACTACTTCTGGTACGTTTGTGGAAGATTTACACACAAACTTCAAAGAAAAATAGATGAAATTACAAAATTTGCGTATTCTTTACACTTTGGCTGTGGTTCTTGTGATCAGGAGAAACCATGGGCAGCTCACCACCGTTACATCACCTATACAACGAGCTTTAGGTTGTAGTTGTATGAAAAGACACAAATCATTATCATTCGCTCAATGTTGTGGAGAATTCCCACAAACCATTTTAATGTCTACATATTATTGCAGGAATATGCGTATACCATTTTTAACTTCTTCTTACCTCATGAAGCATGCTCATAAAATTCTGTAGTAATATAATCGGAGTGGCAATGCGGGAATTAGAAAAGGATTTTGTTCCTTTCAAAAACTAAATATGTTCATATATTTTTAACCTTGCGTGATAGAAACGTTTTATTATGATTTTCGAAATCAGCGTGATTGCTTCCTTCAAAGTCACCTACTTGTATCCTGGAGGTATCAAAAATGATTTTTTTGTCCGTCGTATTATTGGTATGTTCTTTAACGAGAAGGACTAGTTTCCACTTTATTGAAGAGGCAGACGATTCAAAAACAGACGACAAATAGCGAGGTTAACCCCCTTGCACACTGCAAAGCACGCAGCTCGCTTCGTGTAAACAGTGGAAACCAGCGGCGAAACCAGGGGGGCGGGGCTCTCATAAATAAAAATACATTTTATATTCATCATAAATATAAAAACTATTTATAGGATAACATCATGTCGGCTGAACACTACACCTGTAGTCCCCTCCCCCGAAAAATTCTAGTGCGCCTCTGGTAGAAACACATTGCATTTTCCTACGAATCATTGGACATACACCCGAACGCTTAATTAACCTACCTTACATAAATGCATAAGTGCATGTATGGCTACTGGCTATACGAAGGTTGTGCATATTGGATGAAGCAGCAACGTCACGAGAGTGCTGCTGCCTAAGTGAATCCCTGCAGCGCCTCTGACCGGGAAGTCCTAGGTTCGAGTCCTGATGGCGGCAGGATTTTCGACACTAACTTTTCAGCTATGTCGAATTCAGTCGCTGACTGGAGTATAATTCTAGCGATCGGCTGCTCTGATCGGTAGTTTTCCGTGGTTTCTCCGATCAACACCAAGCGAATGCCGGAGCAGTACTCTACCAAACGGGCCACGGACGGCGCACAATCTGTCCTCCCCCTTCCTTGTCCTATCCTCTCCCCTTACACACACACACACACACACACTTACACTAACATGCACTACACTACCACATGTTCCGGAAGACCGGTCGGGAGCTTAGAGCTTGTCCCGGCTGGGGCGGTGCCCCGCTGGTGGGAGAGTCACGGTTAGGGAGAAACCCCACTAGCCGACGGTAGATCGGCGCGGGATCACGCCATCCAGTGGGGGAAGATCACTGCCACATCCCGAGAAAAAGAATGCACTACACTAACGGGACTAATGACCAACGCAGTTGACGCGCCCGGAAACACGAAAAAAAATCAATCTGAGTGAATCCCTCGCCCGCAGGCGATAGAGGGCGCCTTGGAGGTCACGTGTCTTCCTCCTACACACGCGCGTCCGTCGCCTCGCGCTCAGGAATAGCGGCAGCACTAAACGAGCCGTTGACGCGGATGACAAGGGAGGCAGGCTCAGCCATGCGCGATGAAAGCGTCAAACTCACGATGCTGACTGATTTATTTTCGCTCCAACCGGTTTACAAAATACTAGTGGCCTGCTCCTGCCGAGCGTGGAGAACGATGTCCTGGAGCTGCAAAAATTGGCTATTGAGAAACAGCACACGTGACATCAATCTTCGTCGTTGCATGACGCCAGCTGCGACTTAAGCGGTACGCGAGTGTGAGAATTCAGTCGTGTCTTCAGGTATGAGAAATTGCGAATGAACTTTATCCATTATTTTTTAGTCATAATCGGAATTTTTCAATGATTTTGTATTTCCCCTGTCTTTCTGGGCATCTAAAAACTCTCACGTTTTCGTAATTAGCAAATGCATAATATAGTACTCTAAGGAGCGTTATTTTTTTAATTCTACGTACTCAAAAATGTACAATTTAAGAGATCGAGTTGCATTCATTTGAGAAACCATCCTTGCTTTCTATAAATTACCTGACGCCAATCAATGAGGGAAACAAGTGACGAGAGTGAAGGTGCAGTTAGCGAGGTGAGAGAACTTCCTATTTCTGGAAAAGCGAAATTTCCTGAAACTGAAGCTGGAAACCGCAAGCACGAAACGTGAGGGTAAAGGAAAAAGTAGACGGACCATGGTAGGTGATAACAGAAAGTGCCAAGAAAGCAGCACTAAGGGCTACATCAAGGACTGTTTGACGAGAACTTACCATAACCATTGTCTGGGAGGGAGGCTTCGGTGGAAAAAGAGAAAACAAAACTGTTTTAAAGAAGAGAGAGAAAACACGACGAAACAGAGAAGATGGCTCAAACTTTAAGTAAAAAGTATAATAATAATAATAATACTAATAATAATAATAATAATAATAATAAACAATAATAACAATAATAACATTTATATATCATATAATATACAGACATGTATACAAAATTAACAAGACAGAACTGTGTACAGAATGAGCATACCAAAGTAAAGTACATGCTCTGATACCCAATAAGAAGAAAACACACTGATAGACATAAATGTAATAAAGAAAAAAATAAGTAATCAAGAGATAATAACTTCGAGAAAGATGAACGGTGCTGCTGGTTGGGAAAGTAAAAACAGCAAAGACGTGTGCAATATTTTGTGAGAACGTCAACAACTTACAACAAACAAACAAATCCTACATTCACTAACGGATTTACGAAGAGCAAAGAACGATGTAAAGGGACTGGAAATTAATGTAACGTTAACATGGCAAACGAAGAAACAGAGAGGCAGGAATAAATCATTAATGCTCTTCCCCACGCTTAGCATGAATGAAAACAATGGAATGTTGAAAATACATACGTCGAAAGACGTCTAAAAGGAAACCTCGGAATTGCGAGGACTGAAGAGTGAAACCAATCCATTAAAAAATCTTACTAATATACCATACCAAAAATAATCTATTAAGGCAAATGCTATAGCGGAAAAAGAAAGTAAACATGCTCCCAAATGTTGATTTACTCGTTCTCGTCTCAATCGTTTGGGACTTTTTCCTCGTATTTCACCTCCCGAGTTATTCGCTCACATTCCAGGTATTAAAAATGTTACAAAATATTTACGATATGAGATAAAGAAATGTATTCGAGACAATATCTATTGAATCGGTACATTATTTTCTAATCTCTTATTTTAAATTATTTAAAAATTGAAAATAAATCAATAAATTGGTAATTTATAACCGTCTCTACGAGAATTCATTTACAACGGCAGTACTTTGAATATAATCTCACAAATATATTTTAAAAATAAATAAAGCGTATGAAATATATATGAAATAAATTCATTACTATAATATATCATTTAATAATTAATCAAAATAATATATATCATTCGGAACAAGATTTCTAAATGTTTAAAAGATATCTTTAATCGTGTTCATTTTCAGGAGGTCAAGATTTTAATATCACTCCCCAGAAGCGGGCCTACCACGATAAGTATTCATGATATAGTTTTTATTTTGAGTTCACATTAAATAATATTAAAATATTTTGAATTTAGTACATTCACCAGAGAGATATGTGACACTTTTTTTTCCTTACGTCATGAGTTCATACGCATTATGAGCAAACCCTAAAAATTGGTTAAATAATTTTATTTTTTACTGATAAGTTATCGCTTGTTATTGTCTTCGATACGGAGTTCGATAAACACTGCATAACGTACCTGCATCGAGAGGATTGTGGTTGCGAGGGAAATATGAAAACGATTGAATAGTGCTACATGTTCTATTATGGAGGGAATTCTGGAAAGACAAATGGTGTCAAGTTAACAACTAGTTATCGGGAGCGGTAGCTCATTACATCAACTGATGTCACTGCAGCGCCTCTGACCTGGAGGTCCTAGGTTCGAGTCCTGACGGCGGCAGGATTTTCGACACTAGCTTTTCAGCTAGGTAATTCAGTCGCTGTCTGGAGCAGAATTCTAGCGGTCGGCTGCTCTGATCGGTAGTTTTCCGTGGTTTCTTCAACACCAGGCGAATGCCGGAGCAGTACCCTAACAAACGGGACACGGATCGCGCGCGATCTGTCCTTCCTCTTCCTTACTACCACTACACTACCACATATTCCGGGAGACCGGTCGGGAGCTTAGAGCTTGTCTCGGCTGGGGCGGTGCCCCGCTAGTGGGAGAGTCCTGGTTAGAGGGAAACCCCACTAGCCAACGGTAGGTCAGCGGCGGTTTTCGCCATCCAGCGGGGGAAGATCACCGCCATCTCCCGAGAAAAAACATGCACTACACTCACGGGACTAATGACTAAAACACTTCACGCGCCCGGAAACACGAAAAAATCAATAAATCAAACTACTAGTTAATCAATAGTAAATAAGTTAATCGGAATCATTAAAATTACGTAAAAAATAAAATCATGTATGTACCACGCACGTTAATTGTGTCTAAGTAATGATCTCGGGTGACAATAAGCTCAAAGGCCCTCGGCCTTTCTGTCACCCGAGAGATTAGAACCCTTGATAAATGATAAATAATAAATAAGTATAAGGTGCATAAATAAGTATGCGATAAGTGGTGAGGATGATTTGATAAAAATGACTGAGAAACGGTGAAATGAGGGGAAGGGGAATCGAGACGACGCACACCCGCTTTATCCTCCACAAATTGCAGATGCATCGACCAGTATTTGAATCTCGCAGTCAGAGGTGAAAGGCGAGCATTCTGACGCCTCAAGTCGCACAATGGCATTAATGATCGCAAACAACGAAAAGAAGAACAGATCGTCTCCACAGTCAGGAGACGTAAAGCAGCGAATCGCGAGAGAAAACTGCACGGCGAAGCCCGCCAATAAAGAAGCCGAGAGGAAGGAGACCCCGGACGGATTGCACTACCGTGCTCTGGGGGCGGCGGGGGGGGGGGAAGCGGAGGAAGAGAAGAAGCATGAGGAGGAGGGGAGGCGGAGGAAGGTTGTACCTCGCATGTCCTGTCGCTCCAGCGACTCCGCAATTTATGGAGGAGAAAACTATGGAAGTATAAGCGGGGGGAACCACCACATTACCATCGATCCCTCGGGCGCGGGCAGCCAACCGCCACCGCCTCCCCTGCTCCTACTCCATCCCGCTGCTCCCGACGGAGGTCGTGTGGCCCCCCTCCTCATCCCCGCCCCACGCCGCCGCCCCCGCCTCGCCCGTCGCCGCTCCGCTGCCGCCGCGGCGCAACGCGCGGGCAGTCAACCGCCTACTCCTCCCCTGCTCCTACTCTACCCCGCTGCTCCCGATGGAGGTCGTGTGGCCCCCTCCTCATCCCCGCCTCTGCCCGAGATCCCCGCCCCACGCCGCCGCCCCCGCCTCGCCCGTCGCCGCTCCGCTGGCGCAGCGCGGCGCCCCGCCGAGCAGAGATCGCCCGAATCAATATTTTATGAGCGCTGAAATTCGCCGCTCCCAAGTTTTCGTGCTCGCCAGGTAGGGCAAAGAACTGGAGACACGTCAAAGCACAGCTGATTCCTCGACTGGAACTACCCGATGGTTAGGGTTGTGGAAATAACAACAAACAACAGCCAGTCCAAGTCCTTCATTTTTATAGTCTATTAACTTCCGGGAAATTCATTGCATTTTCAGATAGTTGACTTGCCGCCCTTCGATATCAATTACCTGATTCTATTGAAATAAGCTGTAAGGTAATTAGACTTGAATCGATTGAAGTGAACTGAGCATAACAGAAATTGGAACTGAGAATTCCTGGAACATGTGTGCCGAGGAGAGCAGCGTAAGGCAGGGATGGGAGTATAGAGCGACATTGGTCAGAGAATTAACAACACCGTATTTTCTGTTGTTTATTTTTTTACAAGAATCTTAAAGAGTAAAGGAGGTAAAATATCATTCTATCAGCTTTTAAAATACAAGTAGTGCGATAAGCCTAGAACCCCTGGGTTTAGTTAAGTGATAAAATTGGCATCCAGTGTTAGGAATAATGACATTGTAGGCAAATTCGAAGTCAAAGAATATGCCTTGTTAGGACAACGAATCAACAAGATGTAATATTCCATAGTTGGTGTCATAACGCTGTGCTGATGGACACGGCCCCAAACATAATATATGAAAAAAGTGTAGAGAGGCCATTGAAAGACGTGATCTTGTAGAAAGTCGCAAGGAATCACTCACTAGAAAAATATTGAAGTGAAACGTAAGCGGTTGGTGAGGTGCGCACTTTTTTCATTATAGGCTAGGTATAAAAGTAAATGATAGTGAAGCGGTTTAAATGGTAGTGAGGCGGGAATTTATAATTAGTTTGAAAGCTTGATATTGTTTAAATTGTAGTATTAAATTGTAATTATAAATTTTATTAATGTAGTAGTTGGAATCTATATATTTAAAAAAATAAGGTATTCTGCCATGGCTTCGTTTAGAGCTTCTACTGAACCGATTGTAGTGTTTTTTCCTTTAAATGAAAGAACATGGTCTCTAGATGTGTTATCAGATACTGTTAGTGTTGATTCACCAACATTTACGGTGTAAATTAATTAATTAAATCATTCTTTAATAGTACGCTTATCAATAGTCAATTGTTTTCTTCCAAATCTGCTTCATGATGGCGCTGCTTGATGTTTTGTTTTGATTGTTGAGATTTATTTACAATTCGTCAAGTTTTGTTTCAGTGTAATAATTGCATTGTGGCGTTGATAGTTGGCATGTATTTGCTTTTGTGGTGTATTTTGTAGAGAACATTCGGACCGTGGGTTTTGCTCGGTTGTACTTAAGTAGTGAAGTTGTACACAGGTTATGTCGATCGTTGCCCACGCGCCCCAAAAGACGCAAACGTACATTAAGTGGACGCAGGGAAAGAGAAAGTCAGCGTAGAAGTCGTGTTAGTGAGGTCATTTCGTTCTCTGTTGGATCGTTGTCTATGAAATGCCAGTTTTGTTCTGCTTTGCACTTCCCATGTGAGAGAAATTCTGCAAACGAGTTTACTTTGTGTTGCTTAAATGGGAAAATAAGTTTACCTTCGAGCAATATGCCAGAAGAAATCAAAGTTGTTTATAAATGATGACACATCCAAAAACTTTAGAAATAATATTCGTCAGTATAATAGTGCTCTTTCTTTTGTGTCATTTGGTGCCGATGTTGCATTGCCACCTGGTCATGGGGCAAACATGTTCAAAATTTTGGAAACTCTACATCACAAAATATCTTCGTTATACCCTGAAGATCCAAACAACGCAACATATTGTGAACATTAGTCTGGGCACAGTATTTTACATTTATTCAGATCTCACCGTCAAATTTTGACGGGTTCTCACTAGTTTCGTATTAAAATAGACTCCGTGTTTCGAGGGGATGTATATTAGGGTAGCTCCATAGATGGAAGTATTTTTCAAAAGGTACCTGAATATAGTCAGGCGCGAGTAGGCGTTTCATACGAAACAAAATTGGGAAAGTCGCGACCGCGTAGTAATTTGTGGTAATATTAAGTCCTAGTAATAGCAAATCGTTGAAGACATTCTAGAACATTTTTAATTTAGGCAAGGACGCGAGAATTGGTGTAACAAGGATTGCATGGACAGCTAGTCAGCCGAGAAGCCAGCTATCAAGATATTAGCTTACGAACTATATTCAAATCCGTACGATGTTTTAATATTCTACATTGAAAAAGCAATTCTCATAAGATCAATAGAGTTTGTAAAATATATATATATATATATATATATATATATATATATATATATATATATATATATATATATATATATATAAATGTTAACTTTTTATTATTGGATAAGACTGATCCTTTATATTAGTTGCCATCAATCTAATAATTGGTTTCAATCAATAGAACATTATGGAATCGTGATTCTGTATGTAATTACACGTCCACATGCAACAGGTAAGGAGTAATATGTTGTATGTCGAACCCATAATTAAATTGGAAGTAAATTTAATAAATTATTGTTCACATTAAGAGAATTTGTGAGAATAGCAGGGCAACGGTAGAAATAAGAATATTAACAATAGCATTAAAAGTAATCCCCATCATAGAATTAAATTGCTGTAATCGGATGTAGATTTGGCAATAGTAAAATATCAGAAGAAAAGAGATACTTTTACAATATGTAGGGCAATTATTATCCGCAAGATAAAGTCTGCACCAAATATGATCTCGTAAGAAATTAAGATACCCGAAAAGATCTGGGCATTTGTAACATAAATGAAGAAATAGAAAATTATAAAGATTCTTGGAGAAAACACATACGAAGAATGGACACCAATAGAACTCCTCATGGGGCAATACTCTATCGACCCACTGGAAGAAGATATGTCGGAAGATCTAAGAAAAGGTGGCAATAATATGTTAATAATACGTTAATAATAATTAATAATAATAATAATAATAATAATAATAATAATAATAATAATAATAATAATAATAATAATAATAATAATAACAATGACGATGAAACGGAAGAATATTGTGAAGACGCAACAGGCACTTTTGCCTACTCTTTGAAGTGAAGAAGAAGTCTATTATTTGCATCGGGTAAAAAAATGTAAAAGTGTTCTTTCTTAAAAATACCATCAAAGTGAAAATAATGTAATTCAGGCTTACGCGTGTATCAGATAGTGGTTTCGCAAATAATTAATTAATTTATGAGACAATTGTTTAACAATGCAATTCAATTCGGTTTGATTCTGATTTGTAGAAATGAAAAACTTATCATTCCTCTTTTTTGTATATTGACGAGACAACGGAACATTAATAACTGCAATTAAACTTGTTTTCTACCAAGATGTCATGAAAACGCATGACTTATTTCGGGTTAGATTAAATTGTTACCGCACATCGTGACTATCGCTGCGTTGCATGGAGACAATTTAAGCTCATTGCTTTAAACGACAGTCCAAATGCCACCTTGCCAGCCCAATTTGCCCGCTTAATTGTAAACAAAGCTGTAAATACAGCCCGCAACGCACGACCTTCAACCGATCCAAATTTAACCGTTCAACACGGAATCCCATCTTTGCATGGCACTTTCGTTCCATCTGTATTCGCGGGAAACCAAATTGGAATGCTGCCGTTTCCAAGGCAGGCTCCACATTGAAGGATTAACTGTTATAAAAATGTATTCTTCGTCCAGTGATGTTTTAAGATTTACCCAAACATCTAAACATTTCTTCTCTTAAAATTGCCTGGATATTTTTGTGTTGAAGGAAAGAAGGAAGGAAATTCTTTGATCACTTTATCGCAATTTGTTATTTACAAAAAAGTGGGTTGCAAGGTACAGTTTTAAATTACTGTTCAAATGTGAATCCATGACTTTTCTCTCTTAACACCGTTTTGTACGGGCTAAAACT